>PVKP010055203.1:0-11122 GCA_004027715.1 Plecturocebus donacophilus
AAAGTGTTCAACTCATATCCTTGTTGCTCTCCAGTTCTAATGCAGCACTGTGACATACCTCTAACAAAAACTTGGCCTTTGCTGAGACCCTGAAACCCAATGTCCACCTCATTTTCCTTTGCAAATGGCACTGAAGCTCCTACAATCTATCTGGAAAAAGATCTCTCTCCTGTAACATCTGTGCACACACGTTTTAATCCTTCGATGCAATCAGGATCTAATTTTAGATTCCCACCCCCCCCTCATTGTTTTTACAGGTAAGGAAACTGAGGCCAAGAAGTTCTCATGGTTTGCCCAAGGTCATGCAAGGCCGGAAATGGAATCCACGTTTGCCCATTCCCAACTAAGTGTCCTTCTCCCTAGTTCTCCCAACTGCAGCGTCTTCTCCGAGATGTCCATGTGTTTTCTACCTGAGAGTCATGTGTTTCTCACTCCAATGAGGTTCCTGGAGTCACCAAATTCAATTTCATTCCTCAAATGACTTCCAGAGAAAAGCTCTGCCCTTGCGCAGCCTCTCTGGGATTCCCCTATTCCCTGCTACAAGACAGCTACTAGGGTCAACACCTTCCTGGAAGCTCTTTCTTCTCTCCCCTCCTCTTGGGATCTAGCTAAGGAGATGGAGACAGACCGATGGCCATCTGTCAGAGCAGCTCTGTGCAGCCCGGGCCCAAATACACTAATTGATTTATAGGCTACTAATGCAGTTTCTATGCATGGCTGGGCTGTCTGCAAAATGTGTCCTTCTCCACAGCTGCTCTGAAGGAAATCCCAAGTCCCCAATGAAGCAGGAATTGGAGGGGCTTGCTGGAGCCCTTTCAGGGACCCATGTGGTTCTTCACATCCACTCATCATGCAAGGACTTACGAAGTGGAACATTCTTGGCTACCTGAGCACTGGCGCCCAGCCCTCGAATGAATAAGAACCAGCTGGAAGTCTGTGTTGCTGAAGACAGCTGAGTGTGGTGGAGAGAAGTAGGGTCCTGATGTTCCTCCAGACAGGGGAAGGTATCAACTCAACCACTCACTGGCTGTGCACCCACGGCAGGTACACCAGGTCACCCCCTGAGCCTCCATACCTCCATCTACCTAGTTGGGGAAAGAAAATCTTCTTCCCTGAGGGCTTGTAGGAACAGATGAGATGTTTGGCACACTCCATGAATATATGTCAAATAATCACAGAGAGACAGAGATAATAAAGCCCATAAAACACGCTGGAATAAAAGTTACCTTCCTTTCCATACACCTTTCCCCATTATTCTTCCCCACTGTGTTAAGAATGGAAAGGCAGAATGACTTTAAGAGGGAGGTGCCCTCTTCTCTTCCTCACCACTCTCTTCTTTCATCCAAGATGCTACTACTGGGTCTCCACCATGAGTCATGAGCTTCCTGTGCATTTTCTCACTAAACTCATGAAATTCTTTATTTTGATTTTTAAGACAGAGTCTCACTCTGTCACCGAGGCTGGAGCACAGTGGCATGATCTCGGCTCACTGCAACCTCCACCTCCTGGGTTCAAGTGATTCTCCTGCCTCAGCCTCCCGAGTAGCTAGGATTACTGAGATTACAGTCGCCACCTCCACGCCCGGCTAACACTTGTATTTTCAGTAGAGGCGGGGTTTCACCATGTTGGCCAGGCTGGTCTTGATCTCTTGACCTCAAGTGATCTGTCCACCTTAGCCTCCCAAAGTGTTGAGATTATAGGCATGAGCCACCATGCCAGGCCATTTTCTCACTAAATTCTTAATGCAATACCCTCAAAAGCTAGATGATGCCCCCTGTTTCATAGACCAGTGCTGTCCAACGGACCTCTCTGGGATGATGAAAGTGGGCTCTATCTGTGACATCCAGTAACAGTAACCACCAGCCACATGTGGCTACTGAACCCTAAAGGTGTATCCAGTGTTACTGAAAACTCAATTTTAAGTTTCGTTTTAATTAATTTACATTTAAGTAACTACATTTGGCAATTGCTTCCAGATAGAACAGCACCATTATGGGGAGTAACAAAGAAAAGCACAGTGAAATTGGAAGAAGCTCAGCCACCTGCCCCAGGTCATCAACCTGGAGCAAAGTGCAGGTGAGAGGGAAGTCCACACCTGTCAATTTCCTGCTTGCAACTCTGGAAGAAAACAGCTGGGCTGGATGAGGACTTCCTTGAAGAAGCAAACTGAGATCTGAAACTCTAGACAGGCTTGAGAGGAACCTCAAGTTCTTCGCTGGAGAAACGGTCCAGAAGAAAAAGGAAATGAATATTCAGAACAGATAATGGTAGTGGAAATGCTTTGTCAACTTTGAAGTGCTGGCTGAGGGTGGGGTTATGAGTTATACCCCCTTGGCAATGATTCCATGGCAAAATTTTGCTGTCCTTCATCTCCTATTGCCTTGCTTAATCATTAATTAAAGCTGAAGGGATTTTGGAATACAGGCCTCTGAAATTCGGACTAAACCTTCCATGTTACAGAAAAAAATAAAAATAAAAAGAACCTCGGGTAATTAGCTTTTCTTTCCCTAAATGCTTTTTGGTTCTCATTACAAACCGAGTGCTGGGCTAATATACCTTGTGTTATGAATGCCTCACAATTCCTGCTAATTGAATTAAACCCAATTCTCTGCAAATAAACTCTTGGTGTTCTTAACGGCACATAAGGAACAGAGCTGTTTCTTTTTGGAATGGGTCATTACAAGGCCCTAATTACCAGGATCTCAATGTGTAACGGATACCGCCTTTGTGCCGGCTCCTGACAATGATAGCTCTGTTAAGATCAAAGTCGCAATGTGCCCTTGGAGTCTTCTCCCTCTTTTTATTCCACTTCAGAATGTTTAATAATGACTAATCCGGTTTCTAAGATGGCAGAGAAAAGACCAGAGAACAGTAATGTATTTTCTTTTCTTAATTCAGGACAAATATTCCAAAAGTGATACACTGCTAATTTTCCCCACCTTTCTTTTTGTCTTGGATGCAGCACATTCTGAAGTTGCTAGTGAAGGAATCTTTGCCACTAGACTGACACGCATGCCCAAGGTGAACGCGGGAGCTTCGCGGCTTTATCAGATGTCAGGGACGAAGAGGGATGCTACTGTTCTCACATGGCCAAACACATTGATCAATAATGTAATGCCAATTACTTTGGGGACCATTCTTTACTCTTGTGGGATGGGAAACTTTATTCCAGGGCTTTTCAGAACAGCACATATAATCAGTCACAACGAGATTTTAAAATGCAGCATGCATCATTTCTTGCTGGCAATTTGGCTCTGATATGTGGGCTGAGTTTCTAAGTTTGAGATTTCTAAGTCAGGTTGATGGAAAAAACACATAATAACCCTCATGGTAAACTGTCCTTTGTGAACACGTAAGGTTTCCAGGTAGGTGATGGGTAAAGTCCCTGGCACTCCAAACCACTAAGCCTTAGTCTCAGCAGGAGCCATCCCTTCACTCCAGCAAAACCAGCGCTAGACCATCCAGGCCTCCCAGGAATTGGGTGCCATTTTGCTTTTTCCAGAGCTTCTCACTCACCTCCCTCAGTTTCCCAAATAATCTCACTTTTTGAAGACACGATGTTCTCCTCTCCAGGGAAACTCTTCTGACTTTTCTGATAGCTAAATTCAACCCCCAGGACCCAACTCAGATGCACTTGTTGGAGTTAGCTGCATGCTTCTCTTTGTTCCTCTATTTGTAATTTATTATTTATTTTTATTTATTTATTTATTTTTTGAGACAGAGTTTCGCTCTGTCGCTCAGGCTGGAGTGCACTGGTGCGATCTCGGTTCACTGCAACCTCCGCCTCCCAGGTTCAAGCCATTCTCCTGCCTCAGCCTCTTGAGTAGCTGGGACTACAGATGCCCACCACCACACCTGGCTAATTTTTGTATTATTAGTAGAGATGGGGTTTCACCATGTTGGCCAGGCTAGTCTCGAACTCCTGACCTAGTGATCTGCCTGCCTTGGCCTCCCAAAGTGCTGTGATTACAGGTGTGAGCCACTATGTCCAGCCTTATGTGTCTTTATATCCATTTCTATCTATGAAGATATATAGATACAGGCTGTGCACAGGGGCTCACGCCTGTAATTCCAGCACTTGGATGGAATTATAGTCGCGATCTCTTGGCCTCATGATCTGCCCACCTCGGCCTCCCAAAGTGCTGAGAAGGACCACCGTCTCTAAGCACCAGCTTTAGAGAAGGACAGACCTATGTTCTAAATGTATTCCCTACTTACTAACTGCATAGCCTGGAGCAAATTATTTTACCTGTCACCACCTCTACTTTTTCATCTACAACATGGACATCATAATGTGTATCTTGCTTCAAGGAATGGCTTGGGTATAATGTGTTAAAAATAATAATATGTTGGCTATTGTGAATGGTGTTGCAGTGAACACAGATGAGCAGTAACAAAGACATGCCCATCAATAGCAGAGTGGATAAAGAAAAGGTGGTACATATATACCATGGAATACTACACAGCCATATGAAAGAATGAGGTCACGTCCTTTGCAGGAAGATGGATGGAGCTGGAGGCCATTCTCCTTAGCAAACTAACACAGGAACAGAAAACCAAATACTGCATGTCCTCACTTAGAAGTAGGAGCTAAATGATGAGAACACGTGGACACACAGAAGGGAACAGCACACACTTGGGCCTGCTCAAGGATAAGCCTGCAATGAGCTGAGATGGTGCCACTGCACTCTAGCCTGACGACATAGCAAGACTCCATCTCAAAAAAAAAAAGGTAAAAATAAAATAATGTGTACAAAGTGATTGGTGCACAGTGGATGTTCAATCAGTGGAGTCCCACCTTGTTATTATTACGGGACTAACCCATTGCCTTTTGATTACTTGCTTAGAGGTACAATGCCTCCACTGGGAAATCCATTCTTTGAAAGAAGAGCATGGACCTCATGATTTTCTATTTTTAAATATCCCCAGAACCTAGTGCAGAGCCAGACATACACTTGGCTTGAAAAACGTTTAATAAATTTAAAAAGGGATAAATGAGTGAATATATCAATGAACACCTGCAACACGCATGTAGGGGCTGAAATTAAACAGTGACGGGCATGCAGTAGGTGCTTAATAAATGTTTGCCTATGAAAGAATGAGGGAACTAAGGCAGACAACCAAACATTCATGGATTTAAATGGAAATCAAATCCAAGGGCTTTGTGATTTCCCACAGAGAGAACAAAATTCCCCAAACCCTCCTGCCAGAAGCAGCTCGCATCAGCTTAGGAGGGAACAACAATGTTAAATTATTGCTTAACTACTTCTCATATGATGATCTCCTGCATCTCACTAGGAAAATCACTGCCATTCTCTCGGTGCTGAGAACAGCTGCAGTTAACATGTTTGGGGCGCCTTTTAAACACGATTCCTTCTAACAAGTCTAAACTTGATTTCAATGGCTCCATTTCCTTGTCACTCTTCCAGGCTTCTCTCCAGGAACCTGACACACAAAATCCACGATTCAGGGGGGAGATTCACCATCTACCTGCAGGCAGGAGAAGCCTGAATGCCATCAGCACAGGGAGAGGAGGATGAGGACAGGGCGTGGTGTGCCTCTGAGTGAGGATGGCAGCCTACCAGCCCACGTCTGCCCAGAGCAAAGACCTTTTGGTGTTTCATTTCAAATCTGACTTAAGACTCTTGGCTTTCAGCAGGGGCAGCCCAGGGAACGCAGATGTGCATTTTAAAGCAGTCACATCTATTTCTGATTCTTTTAGTCTGCGAGTAGAGAGGAAGTCCTCGATGCTGAAATGACAGCTGGGCTATATCAGGCTTGTTCAGTTGATGGACTAGGAGTCATAGCACTGTGGCTCCATACACCATGAAAGTCGGGTTGTCAGCTAAATACAGGACACCCGTGACTTACATCTGAGTTTCAGATAAACAATGCCTAGACAAATAGAGATTCATATAAGTATATCCCAGGTATTGCATAGAATATACTTATGCTAAACAAGTATTTGCTGTGTATCTCAGTGTTTGGTTGTAGGTGTCCATTCATGCATTGAAGGGTTAATGTGCACCCTGTGTTTTACTTGTTACATCTGGCAACTTTTTGGGGGAGGGCCAAGGTGAGGAATTTATTCTTTTGGGCCCTCCCATGCTCTCTGGAAGAAGACACTAAGGAGAGAGAAAGAAGGATGATGGACAGATGGGTGGTCTGCAGTCTGGGGTTGCATGAACCGCAGTGCAGCTGCATGTGATGAGAACAGTCCCTGGATCCAGCTGTGTGGGTTCAAATCTTGGCTCTGCTGCTTCTAAGCTACTGAATCTGAGCAAGTTTATTCACCTCCCCATGCTTCTGTTTCTTCATCTGGGACACTGGATCGGTGGGGATAATAGTACCTACTCTATACAGTGTTTGAGATGATTCAGTGGAATAATCCATGTAAAATATTTGACACAGTGCCAGGAAATCACTCAATGTTATTATTCACCACGGTAATTCCAAGGGCCCTCAGCTCAACTAGGGGAAGCTTGCTAACCCACCTGAGAGCTTATCTGCAGCACAAGGTAATTTCTCCCAACTCTGATTCCCCTGTTGTAGGGGTAGTGTAGGGACAAATGAGGACTCTCTGCTGACTTGGCAGATGTGAAGAAATTGAGGAAGAGCGTGTTAATGAGTTAGATACTAAATGGACTATGACTGCCTTGGTCACTACTTACAGAGTCTAGCACAGTCTCTGGCACACTACCCCTACAACAGCCTAAGAGCTTAGAAGAGACCAGGCCATTTCTGGGTGAAGAGAGGCATAGGACCTTGTTGGCAGGAAGTTTCTGGCAATCCAAGCTCTGGTCCAGACAAGACAATGCCTCTCAGCAAGCCTGAGAGCAGCTCCCCCAGGTTTTGTCTGTGTGTTTTCCATGATGGGGAACTCACTGCCTCCCCAGGTGGACCAGACAGGCCATGCTGAAGCCCGTGTGCTGTGAGAGGGCTCCTTCTGCTTGACCTGCACACACACCTCCAGGCAGTGTTGACCCACAGCCTCACTTTTGAGTAACCCCACTCCTCCCCTTTGGACATATTTGTGTGGAGCCCATACTCTAATCCCAGCAGCTCCTTCCCTCACTTAGGCCTCTTCTAGAGCTCAGTGTTTATGTAAAGATTGTGATGGCAGCATGGGAGCTGTGTTCCTGGAGTTCTGAAGGCACAAGAGAGGTACAGAGCCAGGTCACTGCCAGACCAATCAGCACAAAATGACTTTCTACCCTACAAAGCACAGCATCCTCTGGGGCACCCAGCCTCGCCTTGTCTCATGCGCCCTCAGATGCTGGGGACAGGGGGTGGCCTCTCTGGGTGTGGTTTTGTTTTTCCAGCCTCTTCAGAAGAGCTGTCTGATTCACTGCTGTGCAGATGTTCTCCCTCTGGTTCAACCGAGGACAGGGCTGTCGGGACAACAGGGAGGAAAGATAAGGCTGGGATTGAGATGACAAAAAAAAATGGTCCTATATTTGTCACTGGGTTTGTGACTCAGTGTCCAGGTCTTTTTCTAAAACACAATGGGGGAAATGAGGACTCTTTGCTGGCTTTGGATGTGGAGAGATTGAGGAAGAGGGGTGTTAACGAGTTAGATACTAAATGGACTGTAAACAGTGGACTCTGAATGCTTTGGTCACTAGTTCCAGAGTCTAGCACAGTCTCTGACACACAGTAGGTGCTTGTGGCAGACACTGTTAGATGTCTGTCTAATAACCATTCCAAATCATCTTCTCCTTTGTCTATCTTACTTTCTCTGTCTTGATTGCTCCTAGGGGTTACCAAAGAGACTGATTCTAGTCAATGAGCTGCAAGAGCATGACTGCTGATGACATCTTATCAGAAAGCAATTCTTCAGATAAAAATGGCCTTGAGAAAGGAAAAAACTGCATACATCCACCTCCTGCCTTGAAACACAATGGAAAGTTGTGATGCCTGGAGCAATGGCAGCCATCATGTAACCATGAGACTACAAATATGTGGATGAAAGGGACTGTCTTGAGAACGATGAAACAAAACTGTTAAGTGAAGCTTGAATTCCTGATGCTGTTAAACTAGTCCTGGAACCACCTGACTCCAGTCTTCATTTTGAGTAAGTTACTTACTGCTTGATTAATAAGCCTCTGATGGCCATGTATGTTGTTTGCAGTTCAGAGCAGTTCAGGTTAATGTAGCACTTAATAAATGTTTCCTGAGTTGTACTGCAAGGGCTTATGGGAAATCCTCATCTGGTGAATCAGGATCAAATAATGCCAACAGGACACTTAACGGCTGAAGAGAGGGGATGAAGGAATTAGGGCCATAAACCAAGAAAAGGGATTTTGGCAAAAGGGGGTCCCAAGTGAAACTGTCAGTTCCCACCCACTTTAGAGACTAATAGAAATATCAGATTCCTGGTTGTGATTTTCTGTGCTATTTTTGCAAGACCGTTTTCCCTTGTAAGTATTGAACAGAGGGTAGGGAAATATATCTAGAGTTTGAGCCAGCCGAAATGTGCTGGTGCAAAGGATAAATTCTGGAGCACGATAATTTGAATCTATGTCTAGCTGTAAGTCAGTGTTGCTCAGCCTTAGTACTGTTTAAATGTGGGGCCAGATCATTCTTTGCTGCAGGAGTTCTCCTGTGCATCGCAAGATGCCTATCAGTATCCCTGACCTCTACTCTGTATGCCAGGAGCACTCCCCACCAAGCTGTGAAGCCCAAAATATTTTCACATATTGCCAAATGTCCCTTGGGGTGCAAACTTTTCCTCCAGCTGAGAAGCAGGAAATGACCCTGTGAGATTCCTTTTCCCGATCTGTAAAAAGGGCGTGAGGGTTCAGAGGTAGTCTGCAAACGTGCTTAGTTCGTGCTAACTACGACAATGACTGTTTGTGAAGACAGATTTTGTTGCACTTGCTTTGTGACTTAGCTCTCACCCATAGTGGAACTGAAAGCAACGAAGATATTCATCCATCCATGTTTCCACTTTGCAGATAAGAAGACAGAGATCCAGACAGAGAAAGGGACTGCTGGGCCCCAAAGATGAAAAAAAAAAGGGGTAACCTGGATGTCCCAAAGTATCACTGGAAGAGAGACATCATTTGTCACCCTAATCTAACAGCCCAAGAGGACCAGCGGCCACAGTCATCCAAGCACGTGAGACGGCAAGCTTCCTGCTGCCAGCTCATCTGCAGCATCCTAACTGGATGGGAACCAGAGATGGATATATGATTGTCTCTACCAGTCTCTTCGGAAGAGCTGGGGGACATTCTTGTTCCTCTCCACCATCACTGTCTGCAGTGATTTAAGGACCATCAACAGCTACCAGGTGGATTCTCTCCTTGTGCTCACTGCCTTCAAGGATAACTGTGCATGTGTACATGTGGGAGGAGGGAGGCTGCCACCCATACCTGAGGAGCTGCTCTCACCTGGGACACACGTGGCATGATCAGACAGCATGCAGCTCCATCTCCTACGCAATGTGTGGTAATGTGAGCTTAGTACTTAAGGAGAAAAAAGTGGATGATTCCAGCACTCTGGTGTTGTATTCTTTCAATATGAAATGTGGAATTTTACAGAATTACCCTTGCATCATCTTCTGCAATATAGGAAACAGGATTCGGTCTGCAAGCCCCTCACCAAAAAAATTATGGGCCACTGTCACATAAAAAGTAGCCACTAGCCGTAGCACTGGAGTCCACAGACATCCCAAATGCTGCACCTGCATTGCCTCTTCCTGAAGCAGCAATCCAAACCAGTCTTCTCCAAGAACCCAACCCACCTCCACGGGGTCCTCCGCCCCAGGCAACTCAAGGATTTATTGAGAACAGACTTCTATGCCACGAAGCATGGTCAATACCAAGGAGAGCGTGATCAATGAGATAAGCACCCCGCCCTCAGGGAATCTGATTGGGAAACTCAGTATTACACAAATCAAGACTGTTGGCCTGTGAGGTGAACCACATGGAGCTCTAAAGTTAAAGCACGAATGGGAGTAGAACTAAAAATCCTCACCTAGTTCTGTCTCCTGTACCCCCAAAGGAGGACCAGGAACCTCCCAGGAAAAAAAAAAAAGAGGAGGCTGCCATGAAGACTTTCCCTGTGATGTGCTTTTGCCCCTCCTCCTGCCCCGACACAAGGGGCAGTGTGGTAACCAGTGGGTCTGGGAGTGGGAATGTCTGTGGAGGAGGATGACAGAGGGTGACTGAGAGTCACTGCAGTTCTGAAGCTCATGCAATCACTCAGAAAGCCCATCTCTGAGTCAGACTTGGACTGGGACAAACATTAAGCAATGTGTCCAATAAGATCTCTTAGGATTCTGCCAGCTGGACAAACCCTCATCTTAATTTGTTATTCTAGGACCCTTGGGGCTATATCTGTGAGGGTGTTTCAGGCAGAAGATGCAGGTTGTGTGTAGTCAAAAAAACAGAGAAAAGTCTAGTGGGACTGGAATATACAGAGCATGTGCAAAGCCTCTGTGGGAGCAGGAGAGGAGGTGGGAAGGGAGGATCATGAAAGTGGCAGGATTCCAGGGGGGCTGGAGCAGAGCAGGAAAGAGGGAGGGGTGGCAGTGGAGGCTAGAAGTAGGAATACGGGTCCCTTAAGAAGGGACCTCCAAATCATTTCAGGGAATGTGGGTACTTCTGCAAGCAACCAGGGGCTACGGAAGGGCTCTAGGGAAGAGTATCCCATGACCCAGTTTCCCTTAGGAACATGTCTCTGGCTTCAGTGTGGAGGATGCATCGGAAGAAGTGAGGCTGGAGACCAGGAAACAGACCAGGTAGATGGAGCTAGGATCCTTAGCGAGGACTAGGTGGCCTGGGCTGTTGTAGAATGCCTTCTTATCTGGGTGCTTCTCCCCTCCAAGCAACTTCTGGCAGTGACAGGAGACATTTGTAGTTGTCACAACTTGGCAGGAGGAGGGATGCGAAGGGCATCTAGTGGGCCGAGGCCAGGGATGTTGCTAAACATCCTACAAGACACAGGACAGCTCCCCTCCACTAATAATAACCCAGCCCCCAAACATCCATACTGCAACGGTTGAGACATCCTGGGATAGGGTGCAGAGATGGAGAGGGAGATTTGAGATATGTCTGGGAGGCAGAACTGGCAAGACTTGGGGATGAACTAGAGGTGAAGGGTAGACAATAAGAAAGCA
>PVKP010055204.1:0-11133 GCA_004027715.1 Plecturocebus donacophilus
TTAAATAAAATATTGGTTGGCTGCTTATTTGTTATTTTCATCCCCTATTCCTTCCTGTCTCCATTGTTAAGCACAATTATTGGCATAAAAGAGGTTTTTAATACCCATTTTTAGACTGTATTCTAGCCTGGGCAATAAAACAAGAATCCCATTCTCTCTCCCTCTTTCTCTTCCTCTTTCTTTCTCTCTTTCAGTCTTTTTTTCTTTCTTTTGCTGTTTCTTCTTTCTTTCTCCTTTTCTCTCTTTAAAAAAAATAAAAATAATAAAAATAGAAAAATAAAAATAAAAGAATATCATATGGTTGATGGGTAAAAATGGCCGTTACTGTCAACTAGAAATACTTAAAAATATTATGTGGGCAATATGTATAAATTGTGACTATATCATATGGTTGGAGGAATGTAAAACCAAACCCCCTTGTGCATTAAAATATTAATTTACCAAAATATATGCAGTGACTTAAATGTCTTTGCTTCATGAGATTTGTATTTCTTCCTATTTTTAGCTTACAAAAATATGAATGAGCATCATACTCATAATGAAAGCAAATAAATCTTATTTTAAACATTTTCAGTCCATAGTAAGTGCAATATGAACCAACAGTTAGTGTAAACCCGCAAATATTAATTCTCTTTTAGGTTAGATTAATTGAAGAGTAGTGACTGCAACAAAGGAAATGATATTCACTTGGTTTTAGGTGCCACCATTCTAAAGGGATGTAAAGTTTCTAGCATGTGTTCAGAGGAAGCATGTCCAGGTAGTAAAGAGATGTGAGGTTGTGATACGTGAAAAAAGCTGAAAGACCTACTCATGCTTGTCTGCGAAAAGAAAGACCCAGAAGGACTTGATGGCTGCTTTCAAATTAGAAGCCATCCATGTGAACAACAGTAAGTTATATTCTCTGTGATCTCAAGCAGAACCAGTATCAGATAGAAGCTATGCCAGGGAACCCATTTCAGGGCCATATAAGAAAGCTCTTTTTGACAATGCTTTTCATTCAGTTATTCAAGTTATTTATTGAGTGCATTTCTTTTGTAGGCCCTCTACTAAGCATAGAGTATCTGAAAATTACTAAGTCATGGTCCTTTCAGTAATGAACAAGGAAGCTATACCAACAATAAGCAGATAATGTTTTCAATGCTATGACAGAAGTATATCAAGTGCTATGGAAACTCAGAGGAGGGAAAAGTGCTCTTGTGTAGGGAATAGGAGAGAGCTTCGCAGAAGAGGTAACATTTTAGTTGAATAGTGAATAATGGACTAATGGGTATTTGCGAAGCCTCCAATCAGGGGACAGTATCTGGCAAAACAAACAAACACAAAACCAAAAATAAAAACCCCAAAAGAAAACAAAACCAAAAACCAAAGTTGTGTTTGTACCTGTCAAGGTATGTTTGGAATCAGACTGTGCAGGACCTTGCATATCCTTTTGTAGGCAATGAGAAGCTATTGGAGAAATGTTGTCTTTTTTGGTTTTCTTTTTTCTTTTTCTTTTTTTTTTTTTTTTGAGACACGAGTCTTGCTCTGTCACCAGGCTGGAATGCAGTGGCGCAATCTTGGCTCACTGCAACCTCCACCTCCTAGGTTTAAGTGACTCTCCTGCCTCAGCCTCCTGAGTAGCTGCGATTACAGGCATACACCACCACGCCTGGCTGATTTTTATATTTTTAGTAGAGATGAGGTTTCACTATTTTGGCCAGAATAGTCTCGATCTCTTGACCTCATGATTTGCCCACTTCAGCCTCCCAAAGTGCTGGGATTACAGGTGTGAACCACCACACCTGACCAAGAAATGTTTAAGAAAGGGAATAGTGTTTGTTTTGGGGAAGGTAACTCCAGCTAAGGTGTGTAAGACAGATCGGAATGGGAGAGCCTGTGGTGAGATGCCAGTTTGGAGAATGCTGCAGTTCTCAGGTGGCAGATAATGGAGATGGGGAATTGAATGATAGTGGAGGTAGAGAGTTGGACTGCATTTGGAACATTCCTCAGGTAGACTCAAGAGGCCTTGATGACAAATTGGGTAATGGTTTTGGAAGGTGAGGGAGAAGAAAGAATTGAGGATAATTCACATGTTGCTAGCTTGGAGAACTGGGTGCCAACTGACCTTGGCCTTACTCACAGGCACCTTTTGGTTATGGTTATGGGGCAGGGAAGTGGGTACCTTCACTTTGACTGCAAGCTCCATAAGGACAGATATCATATCTACTTGTTCATTTCTGTTTTTCCAGTGACTGGTATAATGAATGAATGAGCAATTTGTTATGCCTCCCAAAGTGTTCTACTAATTTGATGACAATTCTGGGACTTCTGTCTGTTGTACTTAAATAATGTCGATCAGCCTAAACCTAATATCAGATAATATTAAATTTTGGAGAAGTTCATTTATTCAACAAACATCTGTTGGGTGCCTACAATATGCTGAGCACTATTCTTGGCTTGACAGGTAAAATAGTAAGCAAAAGAGACAAAAATGCATGCCTTCATGGAGTTTTAATTCTAGTCAGGGGAGACAATAAAAATTAGCAAAGTATATAGTGCATTAGATGTTGATAAATGCTGTGGAGAAAAAGCACAATTTGGAGAGAAGGAGTGTTGGGAGGTATAGTTGAGGGTCTTATATAGAACAGCCAGGGAAGGCCTCATGGAGAAGGTGTGATTTGAAGAAAGACTTGAAGGAAGTGAACCATGCAGACAGCTGGGAGGAGAGACTTCCAGGCAGAGGGAACAGCAGATGCAGAGGCCTGTTGATGGGAGCTTGCCTGGTGTGTTCAGAGGAGCAAGGAGGTGGCCAGTAAGGCTGGGGCAGAGTGTGTGAAAAGGAGAACAGAAAGCTGTGTGTGGATCAGGGTCAGGAAGGCCGGGAAGGCTGATAGAAAGATGACATTTTTCCAAGCTGGGGTGCCATTGGAGAGTTTGAGCAGAGGAATGGTATGATGTGACTTACATATTAACAGAATTACTTTGGCTGCTCCTTGAGGAATAAACTGAAGGGGATGTAGGGGCAGAGGAAGGGAAACCATTTGGCTAAGAAGCTATGTGATAATCCAGGTGAGAGAGGTGATGGTGACTTGGACCTGGATGACAGCAGCAAAAGTGGTGAAAAGTAGTCAGACTCTAGATATACTTTGAAGATAGGTGGATTCTGGTTATACTTTGAAGATAGGTGGCTTCTGTATGTACTTTGAAGATAAACAGATTCTGGATATGCTTTGAAGATAGATGGATTCTGGACATACTTTACTGACAGGTGAGACATGGGATATAGCAAGCAGGAGGAGCAGGTGTGGGACACCATCAGGAGCTCAGTGTTAACATGCTACGTTTGAAGTGGCCACTAGATATCCAAGTAGAAATGCTAAGTAGTCAGGTCGAGGTACAATTCTGAGATTTGGGATAGAAGTCCAAGCTGGTAATAAAAATTTAATTCTGAGGGAACTTGTTTCTGTGAGCGTAGTTTATGATTTGAGCACCCGAGACTCAGGGGAGTGCCATATACAACACTGCTTTAGAATAATATGAAAGTCCCTTGGGAGAAATTTCAGATTGTTTTCTAGGCATAAAACATTTTGTAGATCAGATAAATTAAACTGCCAACTTGTACCAAAGTTAAAAGTTCTTAGTTCTTTGTATTTTAAAGAACAGTAGATTCTTAAATTATATATAACTTCTATTCTTTACATTTACTTTTCCATAAAGCGTGCCTTTTTCTAGTGTCAATAAAAAATTGGTGAAATTTACCATTTTAATGCAGCTGCTTTTACTCAGAACAGCTAATTTTTTCTTAGCTTGCTCTTCTCACTCATGTGTATTCACAGACTGCAAGTTAATTTTAACAAATGCAAAATGTATAATTAGGAAATAATACAGGCTACACCAGACTTAATGTCTGACTTGTGAAATAACTGTAAGAAGATTGGGAGCTATAAGTCATATTAAAGCTTTTTTATAGTTAAACACTTTATATTATATAACTAATGATATTCTATTTAATATACCATTACTTTGAAAACCCCGAATCCTACTTTGGTAAGAAATTATGGAAAATAGCCTCCTCCCCACTTTTTTTTTTGAGATAGAGTCTAGCTCTGTCACCTAGGCTGGAGTGCAGTAGCACAATCTTGGGTCATTGCAACCTCCACCTCTTGGGTTCAAGTGATTCTCCTGCCTCAGCCTTCCAAGTAGCTGGGACTACAGGTGCCTGCCACCACGCCCAGCTAATTTTCGTATTTTTAGTAGAGACAGGGTTTCACTATGTTGGCCAGTCTGGTCTCAAACCCCTGACCTCAAGCGATCTGCCCACCTTGAGCAGATCCCAAAGGGCTCCCAAAGGGAGCCTCCCAAAGGGCTGGTATTACAGGTGTGAGCCTCCACGCCTGGTGAAAAACAGCCATCTTGATACAAGATGTGAAATTAGGATTTGTTTAATTTTTAGTTACTGAAATTTATTATTATTTTTTTAATATTTAGCCTTACATACATGATTAATTACCATCTATTAAGTGTATATTGTGGAGAGCATTTAGCCATGACTAGCAGGTTGGGGGAGTTGCTCCAGACACCATCTGAAAGAGATAAATATAAAGAATGAGTTGGTGGAAGAGTAGTACTTTGTTCATTATTTCTTCTAAGAAACATTTATGGAAAGGCTACTGTGTTTCAGGCATTTCATTTGATCTTATAGATGTTAGATGCAGAGTTATGTATAGAGAAACAGAAGGTAGTTCAGAAGACAGTGCTGTGATGGAGGAAAATAGGATCAGGACCCATTAGCAGGCAGCATCAGTGGATCTTGCTCAGGCCCACGTCACTGACTGGATGGTTCAAACTAACACTCACGTGACACTGTGTCAGGCACAGTTTAGGCACTGAGCAACAATCCTACTGAGGTGGGTACCCTGTTATCTCCATTTTGTACTTGGGGAAACTGAGAGAGAAGTTTAATCTATTCAAGTTCACATAGCTAATAAGTGGTAAGTAGGGCCAGAATTTGAACCCAAGTAGATACTACTTTTTTCAAGCAATACCCTCAGACAGTGTGCTGAATGGCTTATGTACATTCATTTAATGAATCCTTGTAACTCCACATGAAAACCCCCATTTAAGCCTGGGCAACATGGTGAAACCCTGTCTCTACAAAAAATGCCAAGAAAAAGAAAATTAGCCAGGTGTGGTGGTGCATGCCTGTAGTTGTAGCAGTGGAATGAAGGGTTGGGGAGCTCAAAGGAGCTTAAGTGGGAGAATTACCTGAGCCCAAGGAAGTCGAGGCTGCAGTGAACCGTGATTGTGTCATTGCACTCCAGCCTGGGCAGTAGAGCAAGACCCTGTCTCAAAAAAAAAAAAAGAAAGAAAGAAAGAAAAAAGAAAACCCCCATATTTTACATGACAGTGTATCACTTCTTGGCCTTTTGGCTAAGATCTAGTGTATATATGACACTGCAGAAGCCTAGTGGGATTATTACCGAGAATTACACAGCTGAGCTGAGATGAGGACCCAGGTGTGTTGGACTCCAAGGTGTTTCCCCTGCATTACCTCACTTAGAAAAGTTAGGAGATGGTCAAAGACACCTTGCCCTTATGTGTAATGACAAAAGCATCCCTGGTTACCTGATCAGGCCATTCAAATTCCAGGAAATGAAAACAGCAGATCACTGAGAACTTACCCAAATATTTGTTTAAGGGTAATATGTAAACCTAAGTGCAAATGCCAAAGCATTTTAAGTATGTAGAAAAGTAATCTAATTCTCTGGAGCACAAATTGAGTTACTAAATGCAATACAGTGTTTTTGCAGCACACAATTCTGGTTATTACTTTGTATTGCGTCAATAATTGTTTACCTTGTTTATTTAGATTTGAGCATATGTTACTTTATAAGTGATCTTAAGCCATCATTCTAAAAACAAATTAATGGAAGCCCTATGCTCACTTTCCTCTTTAAACAGATATTTTAATTGGATTACTAGGTATCTCATTATCTGAAAGCACTTAATGCTCCATCAGCTTGGGGTTTCCTAAGCAATATTCACGAATTAGTGAGAACAAAAGTGAAATAAATTCCATCTGTGAGAACTTACCTGACTGCTATTAGTAAAGGGTACTTTTCATAGGTTTCTTGCAGTAAAAACTCAGCATGATCTAACACAGCAAAAAATAACAAAAAGCTATTTCTTTCTCCTCCAAGTGAATATCATGTGCTTCAAAAAATGTTATTCTCTTTCTCAGCAGAATTTTGAAAGCTTTTTCTGATTAGATTTGCACTTTATTAAATTGCTGCCTAGTATTGTGTTGACTTCTACCTTAAGTCTAACAATATTCTATTGATCACAAGTAATATATTTATGAAAACCTAATCTGTCTCTGCTTTTTGTACTCATCAGTTTTTTTTAAACCTTTTTCATATAGAAAAATCAGAAAATGAGTATTAGAAAAAATAAAAGAAATTCCATTTAGTAATATTCTTAATGTTTTGTGTTTATCTGCCCAGAGTTTTTTCTGTTTATATAGGTTAGATAAATGCCTATATGATTTTAAAAAATCAAATGTGTTCATCCACAAAGCAGTACAACACTGTATCTTTCATTTACTGTGTTTTTAACATCTTATGTCAATAGATAATGTCTCTGCAGCATTAGTTTTTATCATTTTCATGTTCTGATGTATTTCAGAGCCTTCTTTCTGTCTACCCTGCTTGTAATCATCCCACTTTAATCTAGGGACAATAGCTCCTGGGGGTACTGTGCTATTATATGTTTTTAGTATTTTTTTTTTATATCCAATGATAACTGTGATTTAAAGCATCCTGGCTGGTCTGAAGGTAGTGTGTTATCTCAGTTGATTGTTTACAGTCACTGCAAGTCATCTGCAAGTGTGCAGATCAAACTTCTTGTTCTACTCTTTACCCCTCTCATTACCGCACTTGATTATTAAAAAAGAAAAAAAAGGAGCAGCCCACATATTTTCATTAGATGGAGAATTTTGCTCTAATGCTGAATATCTTGATTTAAATATTATCGCTTTCTCTGTTTACCCCAGTTATCCAGAGCACAGATAAACAGAAAAAAGTAAAATTTATTTTGTATATATCTATCTTATAATCAATTAACTTTATTAATAGGAAGACTGTCTCATGCCTTTTCTGGGAGCTCTTTTTCCTTCTAGCTTTAGAAAGGACTCTAGGACTAAGCTTCAGTTACCTGAAAAATTTGATGATATGTGAACACAAGGACACAGGGAGGGGAGCATCACACACTGAGGTCTGTTGTGGGGGAACTAGGGGAGGAACAGTGGGGAGGTGGGGAGTTCAGGAGGGATAACATGGGGAGAAATGCCAGATACAGGTGATGGGGAGAAAGGCAGCAAACCACATTGCCATGTATGTACCTATGCAACAATCCTGCATGTTCTTCACATGTACCCCAAAACCTAAAATGCAATAAAAATATATATGTAAATTCTTTTTAGACGAGATGTCTGTTTATTTGATGAATGGTCAGTGGGTTTGGAGAGACCTTTTTATGATAGGTCTCTTGCTAGGCACTTCTCATTTCTGCTTCACAAAAATCCCACAAGGCATGTATTCTAACATCTGTATCTCTTTCATTTCCTTATTAGTTTAAAAAACAACTTGAAGCCAGGTGTGATGGCTCACAATTGTAATCCCAGCACTTTGGGAGGCCAAGGCAGGCAGATCACTTGAGGCCAGGAGTTCGAGACCAGCCTGGCTATCATGGCAAAACCCCCACCTCTACTAAAATATAAGACAGTTAGCTGCGCTTGGTGGCACACTTCTGTAATCCAGCTAATTGGGAGGCTGAGGCGTGAGAATTGCTTGAGCGCAGGAGATGGAGGTTGCAGCAAGCTAAGATTGCGCCTCTGCGCTCCAGCCTTTCTTTTCTTTCAGAAAAGAAAACCGCATGAGACTCAAGTTCCCACCCCTAGAAAGTAATTGAACTGGGGTACAACCTCAGGTCTGACTGCAAAGGTAGAGGTGTGTGTATAAATTCAAAGTGCATAAAATAACTTTTAGCCACACAATTTTATCCATCCACTTGAAAATGACTGTGTCTGATGTTCTGATAAATATCTGCCCCAAAAGATGGGGAGGTAATGAAAGCACCCTGAGAAGACATTACTCAAAAATGCCCTTAATCTAACTATCTAGTTCCCTTGTTCTAATGCTTTCTCAGCTCCTCCCTGTTAGTTGACTCTTTTTTTGCTACTATTTCAAGATTTCATCTTAGAAGTAAATGTTTTGTAGTTTATTTTGGCACACACCATAGCATATTTTCTTTCTAGCATTTCCATTTTTGTTCCTATTTTCTCCTGTCTGTGTGGAATTGAGGTGGTGTAGCTCAGTGATTAAGTCCTGAGTATTGGAGTCAGTCCCAAGGTCTGCCTTCTGACTGGAACTTACTAATAGTGTGGCTTTAGGCAGGCTTACCTGACTTTTATGTGTGTGCCTCAGTTTCCATAGCAGGAATATAGTAGTATATCAATGGAACTGATATAACAGAATATAACGCCATAGAGTGGCTATGAAGTTTAAATGAGAAAAATCCACATACAGCACCACCTTGCCTCTTAGCACGAAGCAGGAATTCAAAATAGGTTAGCTTTTCTGCCCCTTTTACCCCTTTAAATAATATGAAATAATTGATTTTGCCCACTAGCTTACATAGCATTTTCCTCCCTCCCTCTCCACATGGTAGCTTAGAGAGAACATTTGGAACCTGGCATACCTGCCCAGAGCCTGCTCATTCTCTGCTTTACTCATTCCCATACACACCTGTTTCCTGTCTTCTTTCTGATAGCAGAGCAGAAAACAGAATCCACTTTACTTACGCAGACCAGTGGCCTCTTACTCAGGACCTTTCTGGAAAATAACACCCGCCATTAGTATCCTTGGCTTACACATCGGCTTCTTCCACTCATCTTTAACTTGAAGTGTTTTTCAGTGTGCTTTCAGCCTCTCCCATACTCGGGGTTTTGTTCTTTGCCCAGTATTTAGTGGTTTGTGATCATGTGCTTTGGCCAGTGGTGTGGTTCTGACTTGGTAAGAGTTACATCTTAATGCTTTGTAATGTTATCCCTTTTTCTTTAGTGGAAACTGTAGTTTATAAGTAATGATAAGCATCATGTTTTACTTGTAAATCAGATTTCTGAAAATATTTTTCTGCTTAAATGAAAGTTGGATTTTTTTCCAAGCTTACGTTTTCCTCATTGGTTTGGCAGAAAGGACAATTCCTTGTGTACATAGTCACTGACCATCTGTTCTGTGGGCTGTAGATTATCTAGAGTTTGCCTTTAAACTTAATGATGTCTTTTTTTCTACTCCTTCTTTTTTAGGGGGTGTCCATGTCAGTTGAATGGATTGGAGGTTTTAAAAATAGTGAAATAAGTACAGACTTGTTTTTTACAAAATAAATGCTTATTAATTATACACATAAAATTTACCATTTTAGCCCTTTTTAAGTGTACAGTTCAGTATTTCTGTAGCATTAAGTATATTCATATTGTTGTTCAACTGTCACCACTGCCCATCTCCAGAACTTTGTCATCATCTCAAACTGAAACTTGGTACCCATTGGACAATAACACCCATTCCTCCCTCTTCACAACCTCTGGCAACTACCATTATACTTTCTGCCTCTATAAATTTGTTCATTCTAGGTACTTCATATAAATGGAATCATATAATATTTGTCCTTTTGTGACTTAGTTCACTTATTAGAATGTTCTCAAGGTTCATCCATGTTATAGCATATGTCAGAATGTCTTTCTTTGTTAATCCTGAATTATATTCCATTGTGTGTTCCATTGTGTGTTCATACCACATTTTTTTTTTTTGAGACAAAGTCTCGCTCTGTCACCCAGACTGGAGTGCAGTAGTGCGATCTTGGTCACTGCAACCTCCGCATCCCAGGTTCTAGCGATTCTCCTGCCTCAGCCTCCTGAGTAGCTGGGACTACAGACATGCACCACCACGCCCGGCTAATTTTTGTATTTTTTAATAGAGATGGGATTTCATCATTTTGGCTGGTCTCGAACTCCTGACCTGGTGATCCACCCACCTCAGTCTCCCAAAGTGCTGGGATTACAGGAGTGAGCCACCACGTCTGGCCGATACCACATTTTGTTTCTCCATTCATCCATCGATGGACATCTGGGGGTGTTTCCACTTTTTGGCTATTATGAATAATGCTGCCATGAACATTAGCCTGCAAATAAATTTCAAGCCTCCGCTTTCAGTTCTTTTGGATGCATACCCAGGAATGGAATGCTAGATCATATGGTAAATCTATTTTCAATATTTTGAGGAATTGCCATACTGTCTTTCACATTTGGTGGCACCATTTTTCCTAATATACATTTCCATGTTTTACATTTTACATTCCCATGTTTTCTAATATACTCATATGGCATTTAAAAAAATTTTAAATATATATCTATATATGTTTTCAACTACGATTGTATCAGAATTTAGCTGGAAATTATGAAACAGCATGATAAATGCATAACGAAGTATTACACCTCTTACATATTTTCTCAAGATAATTTTATGTTCATTAAATTAGTTTACTATTAGTACTAGTTTGTCTTCTATTCAAATAGAAATTGTCTCCTATCACAAGAGTGTGGAAGATCCAGTGTCCACAGTCTTCTGTATCGACAGGATTTTTGGTGTGTCCTGTCACCTATATAAATTATATTGTGTTTAGTTTTATTAAATGTCAAATTTCACTAGATTTCAGATTTTAGTAACATAGAAATTACGGAAGGAATGCATGTCTTTCTACAGATAACTTTTCAAGCCATGATTTACTCACTTGCCACTATTTAAATTCCTATTCTTTTTAAGGTAGTAAGTTGGCTACCATAAGAAAAGCATCTCTATGTATTTTTTCCACATAGACCTTAAAAGCATTCATATATTCACATCAACAAACTTGTGTCGACTTCTTATATGCCAGGCTCTGTTAAATGAGTGGGGATGGAGATGTTGATTTTGCAGATGGGTGAACCAGGGAAGTCTTTATTAGACTTGTATGATTAAGTTTTGTGAAGGTGGAAGTACAGAGTGCTTTGGGAGTAAATGGGATGGACAAGCTAACCAAGATTTGGAGAGGAAGGAAGAA
>PVKP010055205.1:0-11124 GCA_004027715.1 Plecturocebus donacophilus
AAAAAAAAAAAAAAAAAAAAAAAAAAAAAAAAAAAAAAAAAAAAAAAAAAAAAAAAAAAAAAAAAAAAAAAAAAAAAAAAAAAAAAAAAAAAAAAAAAAAAAAAAAAAAAAAAAAAAAAAAAAAAACTCTAGGTAGCAAGGATTAAAGATGAGAACTAAAACTAAAACATAACAAGGGGTGATGTTTGCTATAAAACAAAAATCTGGGAGATTTGGCATCAAAAGTTCTAGTAAAGAAGACTGATTCTATTTCGGATGGATTATATGTCCTCTGCTGGTTTATATAGAGCCCATCAGAGTCTCACTATTTCATTCTCATATGTAGAAAGTAAACATCTGTCTACTTCATATGATTGTTGTAAGAACTGAATGGAATGTATATAAAAAACACTCTAGGCTGGGCGCAGTGGCTCATGCCTGTAATCCCTGCACTTTGGGAGGCCAAGGCGAGTGGATCACAAGGTCGGGAGTTTGAGACCAGCCTGGCCAACATGGTGAAATCCCATGTCTACTAAAACTACAAAAAGTAGCTGGGCATGGTGGCACATGCCTGTAGTCCCAGCTGCTCGGGAGGCTGAGGCAGGAGAATTGCTTGAACCCGGGAGGCGGAGGTTGCAGTGAGCCAAGGTCGCGCCATTGCACTACTCAGGTCTGGGTGACAAAGCAGGACTCCATCTCAAAAACAAAACAAAACAAAACAAAGCAAAACACTCTAAACTTGTGTTGTATAAAAGTTGTTCTTCTGTAAAATTCAAAGATGGGCACTGAGGGATGTCTTTAATGCAAATGCAGAACAACAAGTCATCCTAGAATACGGTATAGAATGTATGAGTGAAATGATTAAAGTCTCAAAAATAACAGCAATAATCCTTAATTTTTATTTTTCTTTGGAAAAAAAAGTTTTGTTATTTGTAGCTGTAGCTACAACCTGGAAGCAAAAGGGAGGGTGGGAAAGTCCTGGAGGGTCCAGGGGTCTCCTGGCCCTCAGCAAGCAGAGTACAAAGGCTGCTGAGTAGCCAGCAAGGCGTTAGGGCAGTTGCCAAGGCAGCAGCACTTATCCTGGTGCCCCTCTCAGGCGGGGTGCCTGGTGGACCATGGGTGATCTCTGTAGCATGAATGAGGACCAGGCCCTGGGGATGGGACTCTCCATCCCTAGGCCATGGCGGGGCCCTGGATCAGGGAACTAGGGGAGCTGAGGTGTGGTTGGGAATGGAATAACAGATGTGGGAGTGGGTGATCTAAGTGTGTGTGGTCCAAGATGAGGCGTGGACTACAGTCTGAAGAGGACACTTCCTCACCTGGGTCTTGGGTCCAGCAGTAAGGCAGTTCTCACAGAGCACGTGGCCTTCTGAAGGGAAGCAACTGCTGTCTTCTACCTCCGTTCCCACAGTCCTCACACTTGTAAATCTTGAACTGACTTGACATCCTTCTGGAAATATCCCTGAAGTTGAATATCTGAACTTAAGCCTCTGATTGACTGCTGATTATCTGTGAGCTTGTTAGCAGGACTAACTTCTCTGATTGTCTTTTCTGTCTTGTCTGTAACCCTCCTTTGAATATGTAACAAATCCAACTTCATCTGATTTAGTGTCTATCAATCACCATAAAATTATATACACTAAAAACAAATGACCCATTTGATGATAGCCCCACTGAAATTGTCCATGGAACAGTACAGAGAAAAATGAAATAGAAAACTACTAGATACTGAATTAACATAAATAAATTACATAGAATTAATTAAATTATTGATTAAAAATTATATGCTTAATATATTGACATTTTGAATACAGATCTTTGGTTGTAGTCTCCAAATGTGCTTAACTTCCTGGTACCCAGATCTTTGTGCAGTTCTCCCTGGGTGGAGAGGGCTGACCTGCATGTCCAACAGTATATGGAGGACAGTGCCACTGTGACTGGTAACTCTAAGACTCAAAAGATGTTGCGGCTTCCACCTTCCTGTCTCTTGAATTGCTTGCTCTGGCAGAACCAGCTACCATGTCATAAATATGCTAATGCATCCGTATGGGCTGGTCCTTAGGTAAGATACTGGGGTCTCTGTAAATGACCAGCACCCACTTCCAGGCATGTTCATGGATTGCTTAGAAAGTGTCTTCTTTGCTCGGAGAAGTCCTCAGTTGACTGCAGCCCTGGCCACTCACTTGAGACCACAAGATCAAACCATCCAGCTAACTTGCTACCAGATTTTTGACCCACAGATGTCAGATGTGTGAGTTTATCAATACTTAATGTTTTAAGACACTAAATTTTGAGGTGATTTGTTATGGAATAACAGACAAGTCAAACAAGATCTAAAATATGATTCACGGGCTGGACCCAGTGGCTCAAGTCTATAATTCCAGCACTTAAGAGGCTGAGGTAGGTGAATTGCCTGAGGTCAGGAGTTCCAGATCAGCCTGACCAACATGTTGAAACTTTGTCACTACTAAAAATACAAAAATTAGCCGGGCGTGGTGACGGGCGACTGCAATCCCAGCTACTCGGGAGGCTGAGGCAGGAGAATTGCTTGAACCCAGGGATGGAGGTTGCAGTGAACCAAGATCTTGCCACGGCACTCCAGCCTGGCCGACAGAGTGAGAGTAAAAATAAAATAAAATATGATTCACAGATGTATTCTGTGGAAAACTGAATAGCATAGTGCAGTGCATTTGTATAAATCAAAGTTATTGATGTATAATTTATATATGACAAAACACACACATTTAAAATGCACGTTAGGGAGTTTTTACAAATGAATACAGCTGTCGCCATTATCAAGGTATCAAATATTTTTATCACTCGGTAGAGTTACCTTCTCCCCATTTCCAACTATCACTTTGCACAGGCTCCAGGCCAATCTGCTCTCTGTCATTAGATAATATATGTGACTTTTCTAGATCTTCATGTAAGTGGAATCATATGGTATAGTATTTGTATCCAAATATTGTGGGTAGTTTATTTCCCTCAAAGTAATGATTTTGAGATTCATTCATGCTGTGTGTATCAGTAACGCATCTTCTTGTTTTGACAAATAGTATTCTATTGTATGAGCATATCCTATCTTTTCTGAACATGTGTGGTTTCCTCTTAGTGAACATGTGTGGTTTCCAGGTTTGGGCCACTATAGATAAATGTACAATTTTTTGCACAGACACATATTTTTATTTATCTTGTGTAAAATACCTTAGAGTGTAATTGATGGCTTACATGGTTGGGGTATGTTTAACTTTAAAAGATAGTGCCAAGATATTATCCAAATATTCTATTTTGAATTCCCTCTAGCAATGTATAAGAGTTCCAGTTCCTCTGTGTTCTCATCAATTTTTTGTATTGTGGAGTTTTTATAATTTTATTTTATTTTATAAGTTCCAGGATACATGTGCAGGATGTGCAGGCTTGTTATGTAGGTAAACGTGTGCCATGGTGGTTTGCTGCACCTGTCAACTCATCACTTGTCTTTATTTTTTTTAAGTTTATTCATTCTATTGAGTGTGCATTGGTATTTTATTGTGGCTTTAGTTTCCATTTCCCTCATGACTATTAAAGTCAAACATCTTTTCACATGTTTAGTGTTCACTCGTTTTGATAATTTAAAAATGCTTTCATCGAACATTTTCTATTTTTAGAAGATTGTTTTTCTTTTTCTTGTAGAACTTTAAGTTTTGTATATATTCCGGAAACAAGTTCTTTGTCAAATATATGTGTTGTGAATAATGTCTCCCAGTCTGTGACTACCAGTGTATTTTTCTAATAATGCCTTCTAATAGGCCAGAGATTTTAATGTCAACGTAGTCTAATCCATCTTTGTTATTTTATGTTTATTGCATTTCATATTCTGTCTAAAAAATCTTTGTCTACTCTCACATTGCAAAGGTATCATCCTATGATTTCTCCCAACGGTATATAAGTTTATTTTTTATGCATGTGTGACACAAACTAATGAGTTCTAGTAGTTCAAAGTTTAAAAAAATAAAAGTAGCTCATGTATTACTTAGGTAGCCTTGGGAAGTTGTTTAATGTTCTGAAAGTGAGATGTTTCATCTCTGTAACTGAGATTATAATATTATCCCTATCTGCCTTAAGAGTTGTTAGAAAACTAAACATTATACAGACCAAACAAGTTTTGGTAACTTACATAAGCTATAACATGAATGATATTATGGTAAGTAGTATCAATAACCAGAATATGTTACTGATTAAAACATAAACACCGTTTTTCCCTGTGCTCATCTCTTCTCTCTCTCTCTGTGTGTGTTACTATTTATACATCACAGTCTTTACTGATTGTTTCTGAATTTAACCATATAAGAAATGCAATAAAGAGCTTCTGAATCACAGACATATTGTTTTATATTTCACATAGCCATAAACATTTTAACAATCATTTCTTGAGTAACTATTATGTATAAGACCCATAGTTAGGGATATACCTTAATACATTCTTTTAGAAAAAAAAAGTAGTGTGTTTTGTACTCACCTCTTAATAAACTGTATCTCCGCTATCAGCTCAATACTACTGAGGTTTCCTGTGATCAGACTTCCATGGAAATGCGTTTTAAGTAACCATAACTCTCATTTCTTGGCCAGCTCCCTAATTACTGCAACTAACTTGGCCCTCTATTTCTTCTTTTTATGTTCCACTCCATTAAGAAGGAAGATGATATTTTCTGGACTGATGAAATTAAATTCACTGATATTTTCCCAGTCATCATAAATTTTACAAAGAGTTCATCTAATCAATTTTTGGCACGAGAATGACTGTACTACACTAGATAGTGCCATTAAGACGAAATAGTCATGCTGTTGAATTAGAGATACTTAAATTGGGTAGACTAAAATTTAGTTTGTCTTTTATTATACTCATTCTTCTAGCCCTTAAATAGATGTTTTTCAAGGATGGTCATTTAACTCACATAAATATTTCTCTTAGTGTGGAAAAGAAATCTTATTTTCCAGGAGTCTTCAAACAGAGATGTTATCTGAAAACTGACTTTATAAACTTAATGTAGAGATTGTCAAAGGATGCAATGAACACCTTCTAGCTAAACTAGCACTCAAAATTCCATATGCAATAGTTGAGCACTAACAATCTACCTCATTGATGCATACCTAATATTGACAGAACCCAAGGCATGCCCATGGTCACTTCTAGATTCTAGAGCTCCAACTTCCAATTTTTTCTAGTAAATGTGGATTAAATACTTACTGTGTATAGGCACCTACTAGGTGTTGCAGGGACTATGGAAATGCATGAGACACAGTACCTGCCTATTAAGAGTTACATCTCAGAAATCAAAGCAGGGTCATGTACAAATAAACCACAGTGCCATATGAAATTGCGTAAATCCAAAGAACAATGACTAGAAATAGTGTTCTGGAACACTACCAGTTCAGACCCAGCCTTTCTAGAAGTGAGTCATCATCAAAAGGGAATGATTAAAGAGGTAAACCAGGCAAATCTGGAAAAACAATCACAATCCTAAAAACTAGGACCTGAGTTCTTTGGCTTAATTCTTTGGGTATTATTCAGTAAAGGGAGAACTTGCACACCACTTATCTGTAGGATACACTTTGAGTGCTAAGATGGGAGACTCAAAGGATGCTCTATGTAAGAGAAACCAAATACAGAAGCCAGATCAAGAAGTGAATGTAAAAAATGAGTTACCAGTGAAAAGGAATCAGGAAGAGAAGATTTGCCTTGTCATGAGGAAATGAAAAAGAAAATTAGGAAATCAACAAACACAAGTTGATTCTGTGTTATCACTGGGGTGAAGAACCCAGAGAGAACACCTGCATATAAGCAGAAAATTGTAGAGTATTTTGGAAGGTTGACTTCTGCTTCGCCATTGACTATACAGAGATACTGATTACACAGTATACAAAGATACTGATTGTACAGATGCGGATTATACAGAGATACTGTATGATAATCGATGAAGCAGGAGTCACCTACTGAAAGCCAAGCTTCAGATCACATTTTGTGAAACTGTTCAGGACAACTGAGAGAAAAATTTTATAATTGATATGGAAAAAGTGTCTGAACCAAGGATCTATCAGGATAATGAAGCTGATTGTTGTTTTTTGGTTTCTCATAAGACTTCCCATGGCTCAGGTAGATTAGGTAATAATTTTATTACTAAGTTTTATTCATTTATTGAGTCAAGAAATGTTAGAAAACCTATCTTCTGTACAGCACTAACTAGATTTGAGGATAAAGGCGTTAAAAAAAACATAGACATGCTGCCTTCAGAGCTTACAGTGTAGAAGAGAAAACAGACTTACCAAACCACGACGCAAAGTTACGTGGTTAGAATTGTGTTGTCCATTGTGAGGGAGAAGTGTGAAGCAACATGCAAGCTTATAAAGTGAGGAGGAACCAGAATGATTGAGTAAGACCAGCAAGAACTGTTTGAGGATGTGATCTGAAGCTGCAGTCTCAGTTCTTGGAAGGAGCTGAGAAGTCAAATGCCCTGTGGCCATGAGGATAATAGACATAGTGATCAGTGAATAAAGAGGTCAGGAGGTTCCATGGGGAAGTGGTCAGAAATGAAGTTGAGAAGTAGGTAGAATTCAGATCACTAGGGCCTTATATGTAGAACCAAACATTCTGTAATTATTTCAAGTTTTAGGGGAAGCTAATAGAGGTTTTAAATTGAGTATTCTGCATGATGCAATTTATGTTTTACTGTTATCATTTGGCCAAAGTGTACATAATGAACTAAAAATGCTCAAGAGAGTTTGGTGATAGATCACATAGGAGGTTCATCAACATGGAAGAGAGATAATGCAAGCTTGGGTTTGAGTGTTGGGGTGAATATAGGGAGAAATACATGAATGGATTAAAAAGTAAAGCATGAGTAAATTGATTAAAAAATGGAGCCTGAGGGAGGGAGGACAAGTTATCAAGAGGCAGGTCCTAGTTTCTGGCTTCTATGACTAAAGGATGTTGGTACATCTTAATTGTAGCTAATTTGCAAAATATGCAAGATTATAAATAACAAGACAAAAATTAACCTAGATTCTACTAGACTACCACTGTAAACATTTTTTCTATCCATAAATATGTATTTTCTAATAAAATTAAGGGCTAATGATAATTTTAATATTTTAATTTTTGACATACTGTAAGCTTCTGAATATCATAAAGAATACCACAAAATCATGATTTTAATGGCTTATGCTAGCTTCTGAAAGTACAATTTACAACAAAATAGTCACTTTTTATTAGGCATTCTATTTCCAAATTTTTTATACTTATAAATTTTAATGTTACTGTAAACATTCTTGTGTACCAACTTTGTAAATATCTCTGAAAGTTTTTTTATTAAATCAGGAGAAAAATTATTGGGCTAAGGGCATTTACTTTACTATAGTTCTTTTTATGTTGCAAAGTCGTCCTGAGAAGGTTTTGTTCCAAGTTGCAATTCCACCAGCAAAGTACAAGAGCATGCATTGCAATGAGGTCACCAACACAGCTTTCAATATATGTATATGTTCTATGTCAACTCATAAGTGGGAAGTGTATTCACAGGTCAAGGGTTCATGTTCCAGGAAGAGACACTCTCAAGCCCCTCTTGGGTTGGCAGGCCTGTGAAAAATTTTCCTCCTGTAGGTGGAAAAAACTTTTTGTGAGAAGAAAAAAAATGTGTGAACTGAACAGAATCCTTTTTAAAATATTTAAAATGGTTAATGTTAGTAAAAAAAAAAAAAAAAAAACTACAAAATCCCAATATACCTTTGTATATACACCATGTGGAGAAAAAATAAATACAAATTATTGGAAAATGTTTTTTCTCTTGTTATTACAAGCTATATGGGACAAGCAATATAAAAATTCCAAATGTGATATTTTTGGCTAAATCATTAATTTTGAAAAATCTGCTAAGAGAAAAGAATTCTGTATATAACGTAGACTGTTTTAAAAGTTTGTTTGCTATAATCATTGTGGTTCAAAAAATATTCTATTTGTTGACAACTCCCACTTTTTTGAATTTACAAGTAAAAGAACCTCTGATTTTTTGGGTACCAAAATCTAAGTTAGTTTTACTAATTAAGAAGTCAACAGCTAGTTTATATATGCTAAAATAATTGAAATTGTTCAGAGAAAGAAGGATTTAGGATATTAAAAATACATATGGAGGTTGACAAAATATTCTTCAAGGTGGTCCTAAAAATTATTTTCTTGTGTCCTTAGAATCCCCATCCCCATTAGTTCTTTCCTGCCTTTTCTCAAATCAGCTAAATACCCATGATAGAATCCCCATCCCCATTAGTTCTTTCTTGCCTTTTCTCAAATCTGCTAAATACCCATGAAGAGCCCTTCCTAGACTCTGGATGAAGCCTAAAAATAGACTCATCTGCCTGTTTTCCTCTCTGAGAACTGCGGTAACAAATTATCACAAAGTTAATGGCTTAAGACAACACAAATTTTTTATTTCACAGTCTTAAAGGTCAGATATTCAAAATGAATTTTATAGGGTGACAATCAGCATATTGTCGAGACTATGTTCTTTCTCGAAGCTCCAGGGGAGGATTACATTTATATATATATATATATAAATATATATATAATTCTTATTGAATTTTTTTGCCTCTTCCAGCTTCCAGAGGTTTTCCATATTCCTTGGCTCCTGGGCACATCTCTACAATCTCAGCTTCCATTGCCACACTGCCCTTCTGACACCAAACTTCCTGCCTCCCCCTGTAAGGACCTTTGTGATTATATTAGAAATAATCCAGGGTGATCTAGGATCATCTCTTCATCTCAAAATCTTTAACTTAATCACATCTGCAAAGTCCTTTTGGTACTGTAAGGTAATATATTTGCAGATTCCAGTGATTACGATGTGGACCTCTTTGAGATGGGATATTTTCCTACCTTTCACATTGCCAATGCACTGAGCAGCCAGTGTCTTCAAAGGGCACAGGTTTCCCCAGACAGGGGCGTCCTCATCCAGACCCCTGCTGCTCCAGCTCCCAGGCACCATGCTGCTGCTGTAGTCATCTTGATCTTGACCACTTTATTCTCCCACTTTCACAACTTTGTGATGATTATTTAATTTTTCTGCTTCAGGCATTGGCTTATCTCTCCAACTGGCTGTTGCATTTCTTCTCAGAGTAAATCTGCAGCCTGTACCTCCCCCAGTTCTTCTGTTTTGAAGTCCCTGATCCAACTCAGGCATTTACCTCTGTAACTGAGATAAACACCAGGAGGTGTTTACCATGAGGGTAAGCAAGGATTCACATATATTGATTGTGCCCAGAGTACTCACGGGTCCAGAGGCACCTGTTCTCCCATAAGATCCATCACTGGGCATTTTTCTGCCTTGGCTCCATATTATTTTGTTCCAGTTTTCCCTTCTGGATATCATTAACTGGAGTCTTGAAACCAACCTGTCCTTTTCTATCCTCTGCAGTTACTGGCCTGGAGTCTACTTAAACCGGAAAACAAACAAAAAAACAATCAAATTAAAAAGCATACATTGACCAGCAACTTCAAAAGTGTATGTTGGAAATCTCTACTTTTATTTCCCGCCCAAAATATCAAATATTTGAGATAGTTACTCTTGCTTTTAACTCAGTTGTGGCCTAGTATATCCCTATCTTTGGGCATTTTAAAATCCTCTCAAATTTTCTAAACTCCTTTAATATTATCAAATTATGCAAATTATATAATAACCTTCGGGGTATTAAGGCAAATGTTATTTATTACACTTAAAGTTAAGAAAATGGATTCAGAAAAATTAAGTGACCAGCCCAAAGTAGTACTGCTAATAATTACAGTAGGAAACTGATTAAGGATTTCCATATATTCTCTAATACAAATCAAGTATTTACTTATTCAAAACCTTCTGCCTAAATTCTTATATACATACAAGTATAATTAGCAAAATGACTATGTGTGGTAGTGAGGTTAAATCAGAGTTAATCTACATCCAAATATGGAAACACTTCATATAAAAACACATGATGTTGTTTTAGTTGCTATTATAACTGTAAGAATAGTATACACAATTTTTTCTATTGCAGAGTTTGCATTGAATGTACATTTTTATAAAGTGCTGTGAAAAGAAAATAGTGCAAATATCTAACCTAAAGTGAAGAAGATTTCAAAGCAATACCTATTTCTGATCATTGCTGACACACCCCATCTTAATTGTTCGCCACTGTACTTTGTGAATCTCCTCTTCTGTCAGCTCTTTCTGTAGCTATTCTAGAGATTCAGATCTGTGTGTTAATGCTACTAACCTAGTGTTCTGATTCTCAGAATCCGATGCTAACAGAAATATGAGAAGCCAAACCCACCTGCTTCCCGGTACCCATCCTATTCACGCAGATGAATATCAGGAAATGGCTCGATCATGTTTTATGGCTCCAGCCAATTACAGTTACCACAAGTAGGCCTGCCCAAGTGACAATTGACGTTTACATGGGGCTGGCATTAGGCTGGTAGTCTTGACAATACTGTCAATATTGACCAGAAACATCAAAGTTGTATTACAATTCTGGGCTATCGGAATGCAATGTTAATGTTTGTTCGCCCTCCAGTCTGCAACCATTGGCAAATTCGAAAATTCATTTTTCTCTTATCTCAGCAGTCATCGTGTCTCTTCAACTTTTCCATTGCAGATGGGCTAGTTTGTTGTCATGTTTCTTTCTTTCTTTCTTTTTTTTTTTTAAAGAGAGAGAAGGAGAAAGAAAGAAACATTAAAAGGAAGAAAAAAAAGAATGAAAGAGAGAAAGAAAGAGGAAGAGATTTTAGAAAAGGAGAAAGAAAGAAACAGCAAAAGAAAGAAAGAAAAAAAAAGAATGAAAGAGAGAAAGAAAGAGGAAGAGAAAGAGGGAGAGAGAATGGGATTCTTGTTTTATTGCCCAGGCTAGAATACAGTCTAAAAATGGGTATTAAAAACCTCTTTTATGCCAACAATTGTGCTTAACAATGGAGACAGGAAGGAATAGGGGATGAAAATAACAAATAAGCAGACAACCAATATTTTATTTAAACCTGTGAAATGCTATGCAATTGCTGGGGAGTGATTTACTTCCAGTTATGTGGTCACTTTTAAAATAGGTGTAATGTGATACTGAGAAAAATGTATGTTTTGTGGATTTGGGGAGGAGAGT
>PVKP010055206.1:0-11124 GCA_004027715.1 Plecturocebus donacophilus
CTCAGACCTGGAACAACTAGACTTAACAAATATTTACAGAACTCTCCTCCCCAAATCCACAAAACATACATTTTTCTCAGTATCGCATTATACCTATTTTAAAAGTGACCACATAATTAGAAGTAAATCACTCCTCAGCAATTGCATAGCATTTCACAGGTTTAAATAAAATATTGGTTGTCTGCTTATTTGTTATTTTTATCCCCTATTCCTTCCTGTCTCCATTGTTAAGCACAATTATTGGCATAAAATAGGTTTTTAATACCCATTTTTAAACTGCATTCTAGCCTGGGCAATAAAACAAGAATCCCAATCTCTCTCCCTCTTTCTCGTCCTCTTTCTTTCTCTCTTTCATTCTTTTTTTCCTTTCTTTTGCTGTTTCTTTTTTTCTTCCTCCTTTTCTAAAAAAAAAAAAAAAAGAAAAGATAGATAATAATAAGTGTTGACAAGTATGTAGAAAAATTGGCACCCCATCTGAACAGTGTTTGAGGGAGAAAGAAAAAAGTAAAAAAAAAAAAAAGAAAAATTGGCACCCTTACACATTGCTGTTGGGACTGTGAAATCGTGCAGTCACTTTGAGAAAAAGTCTGGCAGTTCCTGAAAATATTAAACATAGAGTTATCATATGACAGTGCAATTCCACCCCTAGGTGTATATCCAAAGAGATAAAAATACATGTGCACACAAAAAGTTGTACATAAATGTTCATAGCAGAATTATTTGTAATAGCCAAAAAGAGGAAACAACCCAATTATCTATTAATTGATAAGTGGATAAATAAATCACAGTATATTCATACAATGGAGTATTATTCAAGAATAAGAAGGAATGAAGTACTGATACATACTACAAGAATAATTTTTGAAAACATTATGCTAAATAAAAGAAGTTAATTATAAAACACCACATATTTATATGATTCTATTTATATTAAATGTCCAAAGTAGGCAAATCCATGTAGACAGAAAATGGCTTACTGGTTAGTGAGGGCTGGGAGGCTTCAGGAGAAACAGGGAGTGATTGCTAATGGTTATGGGGTTTCTTTTTGGGGTGATGAGAATGTTCTAATATTAATCACGGTGATGGTTGCACAACTCTGTGAATATACTAAAAACTAAATTGTATTTTTTAAATGGGTGAATTGTATGGTACATAAATGACATCTCAATTAAGCTGCTTATTTATTTATTTATATTTTTTTTTTTTTGGAGACAGAGAATCTCTCTGTTTCCCAGGCTGGAGTGCAGTGAGGCAATCTTGGCTCACTACAACCTCCACCTCCTGGGTTCAAGTGATTCTCGTGCCTCAGCCTCCTGAGTAGCTGGGACTACAGGCACTCCCCAACATGCTTGGCTAATTTTTTTGTATTTTTAGTAGAGACAGAGTTTAACCATGTTGGCCAGCCTGGCCTTGAACTCCTGAGCTCAGGCAATCTGCCCACGTCAGCCTCCCAAAGTGCTAGTATTATAGGTGGGAGCCATCATGCCGGCCTGAAGCTATTATTTTTAAAAATCACATTGCAAAATAAAATATTTTTTAAAAATCATAAATAAATTAACAAAAATCACATTGCAAAGTATAGCAGATCTTTATCATCTGGTCTGAACTCTAATGTCAAACATTAAAATCCAGTTTGTCAGTATTACTGTGTATGGTTTTTAAAAATACCAAATAAAAGATAATGAGGAATCTGAAAATACTTAAAAAGACATTGTGGCTTTTGCATTACTCTCTCTCTCAGAACACTCCCTCTGGGAAGACGTTGCCATATCATAGCCTCCAACCAATAGCCGACAAGAAACAAGAGCCTTCTGTCACTTGAGAATAGCCCTGGGAGTGAGCTTGCAGACAGATCCTCCAGCCCCAGGCAAGCTCCTTGATGATGTGGTCCTGGCTGACAACCGGACTGCAACCTCGTGAAACTCCCTAAGCCAGAACCACTTCTCAAGTCCTGACTCATAGCGCTGTGATATAACAAATGTTTTGGACTCATTCATAACACAACGAGTGATAATGAAGACACGTGGGTTGAGTGGGGCTTTGCCTAATATGCCCTAGTGCTTCCTGAGAGTGAGTTAGGCCAGCTGGGACAGCCAGGCGCGGCCCAGAGAGCTGGGGTAAGGCCACCGTGTGCTTTCCTAAGGGAGTGAAAGTAGAAAGAGGCTGAGATGAGCATCTTCAGGAGGGAAGGAATGTGTCGCCCGGAAGAGTCACATGCATCTGGTTTGTGGGGCTCTGGTCCCCAGGGGCAGGCATCTCTAGGAATAAAGGACTGGAGACAATGTCCAAAGGAGGAAGTCCCTTCTCTGACAGCGAGGGATCGGGGAGGCAAAGCTTTTGTTGAGAGGCAGCTCCCTGGCTTGATCGGAAGAGGAATGTCAGCCGGCTTCTGAGGACTGTGACACCAGAGCCTCTGAGGCAAACCGGAACATAGGAAGAGTGAAGAAGTCTCTGGAGGCACAGAGACACATTACTGGAGCCTTGGAAATGGTGGTCATGGAAGCCACTAATAAAAGATGGAACTTTCTGGAACCTTGGTATTCATCATCATCATCTCTTACCCTCATGTCAACATTTATTTATTTATGACACTCTATTGCTCAGGATGGAGTACAGTGGTGCAATCACAGCTCACGGCAGACTTTACCTCCAGGATCACGTGATTATCCCACCTCAGCCTCCACAGTAGCTGAGGCCACAGGCATGTGGCACCATGCCCAGCTAATTTTTGTATTTTCTATGAGATAACGTTTTGCCATGTTGCCCAGGCTGGTCTCCAACTCCTGGGCTCAAGTGATCCGCCAGCCTCAGCCTCCCAAAGTGCTGAAATTACAAGTGTGAGCCACTGTACCCAGCCATGTCAACACTTTAATGCAGGCAACTGTTATCCCCATTTTAGCGAGGAGAATATAATACTGTGGCAGACCAATTCTCACTAACACAGGTCTCTGTAACAACTGTTTCAGTACTGACTGAGTGTTTAAGTTAAATATTAAAAGCCAGTGCCCTTATACAAAGGCCAGGATGTAACAAAAGCCCATCAAGGGTTTTGTCTAGGCCTTTCCTGGGCCTTAAAGCATGACAGAATAATGAAGGAATTCTTAACAAGACCCATTTAGGATTAAGTAAGTTTATTGGGGGTCTGGAAGAACTCCCCAGACCTCTGTGATTTAGCAGGAAACAAGATAAGAGTAATCACTGCAGCACCTGGATTCATTTCGAGTAAGTAAGCTTACTGAGGGTCCAGAGGAAGGTCTTCAAGACTCAGACATTAGTTATAGATTAAAAGAAGTTAATCACTTATGTCTTCAGATGAATGCACACTTACACATAGACATACAGCATAGCAGGTGCTTAATAAATATCCTTTTCCTTCCTGTAGTTGATTGATGTAGAGAAGGCCACAGTTTGCCCCCTGTCCCCACACCCTTTGGTGGTGCCTCCCACCCTGACTCTGGACTTGGCCTCCCACACTGATGCTTTGGCCAATGGGACAGTAGCAAATGGGAAAATCAGTAACACGTGGGAAGTGAAGAGCCCAGCAGGGCACAGTAAATGATTTTGGGACAAGAGCTGTAACTCCTGGGAGTGCACAGGAGGCATCTCTTTATGTGGCACCACTGGTTGGTCCTGGGCCAATGGGTCCTTGGCTTTCCAATCACTAGAGACCCCTCCAGCCTGGCTGAGCTTGATCTCAGCAGATGAGTCAACTGATGGGGAGTATGAAGCATTGACGATCTGTCCAAGGCTGGGCTAGGAATTCAAAAGCAGGCTGAGACCCCAGCCTCAAGTGGCTCACACGCTGCCTCCTGGAAACCATGCCAACCAGAACCAGAAACGTAAATTCAGAGCAATACATGGAGAAATAAGTGGGAGCCGAATAATTCGGTACACACTTCTGGAGGAGAAAGCCTTGAGTCAGGCCAGAAGAGTGATTAATCAAAGGGTATGAGGGCAGGGAGCAAACAGTGGTCTTTACTATCATCAGTCCGTCACGGGAAGGAAACTGATCTTTATTAAGCACCTGCTATGTGCGAAATGCTTTACTTTTCATCTTATTTAAGCTTCACAACAATTCTCTGAAGTGCTGGCATCCCTGTCCCAGGATGAAGCATCACTCAGAGATGTGGGTCACTTGCCCATGTGGCTAGCATGTGCTGCAGCGGGATTCGTACCTGCTGAGTTGGGGAGCTGGGTGGAGCCTGCCCCTGTGAGAGTGACTCTGAGCTTGACGTAGGCGAGTCGCAGTGAGAATTGCAGGAGATCCAGCACTTGAATGAAGCTGCCAAGTGGGTCCTGCTCCTCACGTAAGTGGACATGGCCTCCCTCCGGGCCGACACGTGTCCCCAGCAATGATGTCCTCTGGTACATCTGGTTCTCAATTCCTTGCCACAGGAGATGAAGAGGAAAAGGAGGGAGAAGGGGAAGCGATGTGATGCAAGGGACCAGAGTCCCAAATACTGACGGCCTCAGCGATAGGGGTGTGTGAAAAAGACCTTTCTCTTTTTCCCTTTCCAATGCAGGCTTTGCCCTCTGAGGGTTCACAGGCCACCCAGACCCTTTCCACGCTTTCAGACACAGTTGTTGCTTCGTTTTTGTTTTTAACAATTTTGAAAGCGCTTTGGTAGAGACACAGTTTTAGATGGGCCACAGGAAAGGCCCTATTCAGACAGCTCTCATCTGATACAAAGCCGCAGAAAGCCCCGTGATATGGCCCAGACGGTGGTGCTCACGTGGGCAGGCGCATCTGAATATTCACGAGGTCCCCTGATGGAGGCGTCATCGGAGCTGAATTCTGGCTCAGAACAAAGCAGGTGCAAGTCAAGCCACCCTGTCAGAACCTCCGTCCGCCTTTCTGCATAAAAAGCTTCTGCCTCCTGGATTGTTGGTGGCTGCGTGGAGCCAAGTCAATTGCTAACTGTCATTTAAGACAAAAAAAATGCAGTTTTCCAATTCAGTGGGAAGGGACTTGGAAAGCAGGTGGGAGTGAAGAGCAGGAGCTATCACAGCAGCCGGAACAGCAGGCTGGGGTCAGCGCAGCCCTGGCATCTCAACGGCCAGGCGCCCACATGCCCCGCCGGGTAATGCGCAGAGGCCTGCACACAGCCTCGGTGACCCCACATCTCTCACACAGCCTGAAATAGAAGCCAGAGGCCTGGCAAGAAAGGTCTGCTCAGCCGCACGGACCGCCTGACCCGAGCCAGCCTGACGAAGCCGGAACTTCCCACTTTACCTGCACCCACCCACCAGCCGCCCGGCCGCAGACTCAGTGCTCTCTTTATCCCCAAATGAAAGGGGGTGGTTGTCTCACCTGGTGCCCAAGGTGCCAGCTTGTTTACTCTTCTTCATAGGGCATATTTCTGGGCCTGTCCTCCTTTTCTCCCAAAGTACCTAAGACAATGCCCCCCTTATAGGTCAGGGAAGAAGTACAGATCCTGCTCTCATTCTGTCCTCTTCCCTCAGGGCAAACAGCTTCACCCTTAGCTTTATGAATTCCTTCCTATTCTTACTTTTCTCAGAAGCTGTTTCTCATTGACCTGTTGACGAAAGCACCATTCTACGTGTCCTGTGTGTGTGTAGCTCGCTGTGAACTGGCTGTTAAGCTGAGGTCTTGCCCTGAATGTCATCAGCTTGCTGGTACTTGCTGAAAGCAGGAGGGTGAAGACAGGAGATGGAGGTGCTATAGAGAGGGGGAGATGAAAGAGGAGAGGAGAGAGGAGGTGGAGAAGGAGGAGGCGGGAGATGGAAATAGAGGAGGGAGAGGGCGGGGAGCAGAGTTGAAAAAGGAAGGAGGAAGGAAGGAAGGAAGGAAGAAAGGTGCGACTCCGTGCTGGGTGCTATGCCATAGTGCTATGCTGGGGGTGTATATATCACCTTGTGTAACCCTTACAACACACAGATAACATTCGCATCATCACTCATATGTTTGGTGAGGAGACTGAGTTTTCAGAAAGGTTAAACAGTTTGTCTGAGATCCCTCAGCTATGAGGTGGCAAGGACTAAATTCAAACTCAGAGTTTTGGCTTGATTTCAGGACTTTTTCCTTTCTAACCTTCTGCTCCCCCTAAGAGGGGACTAGAAGAGAGAGAAAATGAAGGGAAATAGAAGAGAAGTGGAGACCACCAATTGTTCTCTGGTTGCAAGCAACAGACACTGATTCTAGCTATCTTAGATGGGAAAGGGTTTGACTGGAGGGGCACCAGGAGGCTTTCAGAATCCAGTGGACTGTAGAAGAACCAGAGTGTTCTGGGGTCTGGGCAGGAGAAATTAATTGACAGCTTACTTGGGATTCTGCCCCTGGAATAAATAGCCTCAAGTCATTTTCCCCTCTCCCTGTGCAACAGAGAATCCCAGGATTAGTTGTATTGGGGTCACTTGTCTATGCTTAAGTCAAGGGAGCTAAGAACACCAAGATGTCATGTGATGGAAGAGACAGCTCCAGCTCCTAATGTGGTTATCAGACGAAGGGGACACGCACACTCAGCATCCAAACCACAGATGACAACCACGCCGGAACTTTTCAGGTGCTGCCTGCAGGTATCAGGGACTGATTCTCTCCACCCCAAACTGCCCTAGGGCTGAGCCCAGCAGGCTGAGTCTTTCTCATGACATCGAAATGGCCACCATTATCACCACCATCCGGCAGAGATGTGCTGGGCCCCCACCTCTTCCAAATCTGGCTTCTGGGAGGAAGGTTTCTCCTTCTCTCAGGAATTAGTCCTTGTTCAAAAATTCAATGAATTAAGGTTGCAGAACAATGAGCAGCTTACAATCAACAGTTTGGACACATTGTTTTATAAAAGCCTCCTCTTAGTGCGTGGTCTTCAGAGTGAAACTTCTTGAGTTGGAATTCTAACACCATTGCCGGCTATGAGACAGAGAAAATACCCACCTGCTCTCTGAGCCCCACTGTTTGCTCTTTGGCACGGTAGGGGGATAATGTGTACCCCGCCTCCGTCTGTACGCTGTTCCAGCAAATGAAATAAAAATTGTCGTTAGCTTGTAAACAGTGAGATCCATACAGATACGAGAGGCGTTGTTGTCCTTTTTGCTGTCACCAAGTGAGGCCCGGCTGCTCTGGGAGTGTGGCTGGAGGCCGGGGCGGCTGCTCGCCTCGGTAACAAGAACAGGGGCTGGAGGAGCTGAGGGTGAAATCCGAGGAATGGGGTCCTCGGGCTTCCAGCTTGGTCTCTACTTCAAGCACCGGGAATAAACAAGGCTCCACCACGTCCCTTCACACACTCTGAGGCCAAATGGCCCAAGGGCAGAGTTATACGTTCAACCGGTAATTCTAAAAGCCCTGATTAGCCCCATCTAAGCTCTGTCTTCTTTACTAAGAACCCAAGGGCTAAGCCTTTCCTGGCAATTAAGCTTCTTGAGGCTGAGCCTTCACAAAGCTGGGCTCTCTCCAAGCTTCCCTTCTTTTCCTTCCACAGGTTGGCACTGCACAGAGATGGAACCTGATGAAACGGCCCCTTCGAGCGCCTGCTGCACCGGTTGGCTCTGCTTCCTGCAGCTGCGCTCCGAGATGAGCCTTTCAGTCATCGCTCCCTGGTAGCTCCATCCCCCGCAATCCGGGAGGACGCATTCCTCTCCTGGCTCCCATGCCCCACTTCAAGCCATCTGCACACTCTACAGGGGACTTGCCTCCTAACATCCTGAGTGCAACCCCATCCACATCCTCTTCTGGAATCCACTATTTGCACCACTTACGCCCCTGGAGTCTGAAACAGGAAGGCCAGCCCTCTTACCTCTTTATTCTAAATGTGTCGCACAGATTCCATGGACCTGGTCTGTAACAATATGAGCGTGGTCTACATCAGTCCTTTACTAATTTCTCGTCGTCTCCCTCATCCTTGTCCTTTAGTGATTGTTCCAGACCTTTCCTCTTCAGTATAGTGGTGAGAGAAAGAGAGAGGAAGGAGGGAAGGAAGGAAGGAAGGAAGGAAGGAAAGAGAGTGAGAGAAAGAGAGAAAGAAAAAGAAAGAGAGAGAGAGAAAGAGAGAAAAGGTCCTAGTGTCACTCATATCTTCATGGTTTACCTCCTGGAGGATTTTTGAGACTGTGAACATAGTTTTCTTTTCTGCTGTCCCGGCACCTGGCACAGATGTGTGTGTATCGCGGCCTGCAGGTATAAGCTCTCTGATGCCGCTATAACATGTAGTTCCCCAGTCAAAACCGAGCATTATTAAAGCAGCATTTTGGACAGGGTTTAAATTACCTGGTCCTTGACTTTGGCAATTGGAATTTTGTTTACTGTGGTCGCTTGGGGGACCTTCCAGTAGAGATTTATAATTAAAATGATATCCAGTAAGGCTTTTTTTTTTACCACAGGACTTCTAAAGACAATAAAAAGATTGTCTGAGGCAGAACCTAGAATTGTATATGGTTTACTCTAGAGTAAACTTAGGCGTAATTATATGTTGTGAGCTGCAGATACACAGTGGGATTCTGAGATTAATTTCCAATCACTCCTCACCACAGATTGGCGAAAATCCCCAGCCAAGTGTGGGGAAGGAAGCGTCTGTGCTTCCGCCCGGTTTGGAGGTATTGTCTGAGTGTCGCTGGTCTCCCGTCTCACCTTCCAGCTGCTGGGGCTCCACAATGGTCACTGCAGAGATGTTCAGTTTTTCATGCCGGGATTGCTCTGTCAGGATTTGTGTTAGTAATTGCAGAGACTTTGTAGGTTCTGTTCGCAATCATACATAACTCAGATTTTAAATTTAAAAGGCAAAATGGGAATAATTTGAAAACAAATTCACAGAATATCAGAGTTAAAAAGAGATATTTAACACGATCAAGTCCAGGAACAGCAAATAGGTTCTATCCCAGCTGCCAGCCCCCGTCAACGCCACGTCCAGGCCCTGCCTGTGAGAATGCAGTGATCGTCTGGAGACCCTGGCCACCAGCAAGGGAGAAGGGGCGATGTGGCCTGAACCACACACGTGCCCTCCTTGCAGAAAGGCAAGGATGGCCCATGGATGAAGGGAGGGCAGGATTCAAATTGAAAGTTTTTTGGAAAATGGAAACTTAGTGGCAGAAATAGTGTTTCTTTTACCGTCAATTGACATTCAAAATCACTTTCAAACCAATGAGTTTGAAAAATTATTTTTCAACCAAATTGAAAAATGGGAGTGAGGAGAATGCCTAGTCCAGACGTGAATGGTGTGGGGCAAAACAGGGGTAGATCCAAATGCCGGTGAAACAATCACCTATGACTCAAGCTGATTTCCAGCCGCGATGTCAGCAGGCACAGCAGTGGGGGGTGGGGGAAGAAACCATCAGCCCTCTCCTGCCTTGGACCAGGTGCAGCCAACTTTACGGACCAGACATGTTATGAGAGTCTTGGCTCTAAACAGAGTTCGGCAAGCCCTCTGTTAACCTCAGCAGAGGGGAGGTGGCCACTCCCTGACCGCAAATCAAACTGGATCCTGGGACACAAAGTGTTGGAGACGTTTAAAAATTTGTAATTGAAAAAGTTGAAATTTAGGCTGGGCGCAGTGGCTCAGGCCTATAATCCCAGCACTTTGGGAGGTCAAGAATGGATCACTTGAGGTCAGGAGTTCGAGACCAGCCTAGCCAACATGGTGAAACCCTGTCTTTACTAAAAATACAGAATTTAGCCAGGCATGGTGGCACATGCCTATAGTCCCAGCTACTCAACTGGCTGAGGGAGGAGAACCACTTAAACCTGGGAGGTGGAGGTTGCAGTGAGCTGAGATTGTGCCACTACATTCCAGCCTGGTGACAGAGCAAGACTCCATCACAAAAAATTAAATTAAATTAAAAATGTAAAAATTGAAATTTAAAGAAAAGGAGAGAACACTGTTTAACCATAAATAAATACATGTATAATCACAAAGAGCTATAATATAAATTATTGTGCATTAATCAAAATAAACTAGTGGGGTAAAAAGATAATGCAACTTGTAAATTGCCTGGCTCTCTAAGTTTTGATGCTAGAAGTAAAACATAACATTTCTAATTTTAAAATTTCAAGCCTAAAACTAAAATGGTCAATTAGAAGGACCGTTTAAGTAAATGAAGGTTTATATGCCTAGTGGACTATTGTGCACCTATTAAATATAATTATTATGAAGGGAAAGGTTTAGAACAACATGGGGAGATGCTTGATAGGCTGTTTGTGAAATCACAGTATTGTAAATACAAGATGATCAAACTAGAGGGAAAAAGTGTTTCACTGGAAAAAGCATCTTTATCCTTTCTGGAGTAGGTAAAGGTTAATATTGCATATTATATGTAGCTGCGTCATTATGTCTCTCTCTTGGTGTTTTTGTTTACTAGGCACTCAGAAATATGAACAAAATTTGCACTCAGGAGGCATAACCATGGATAATTTTTATCTTTTGGTGGTTTTTATTATATCTTTCCTTCCCGTTTATTGTAACAATATTAGAAAAAAGATAAGCAGAAGTAAAGTAAAATAACATTTATAATTCTCTCCTGGATAGATAACATTTGGCACTTTCTTTACAGACAATTCAATATTCAGATAGACACATAAATGCATTTATTTTATAAAACTGGGATCATACTCTGTATCTGGTGACTATTTATAATGATCGACTTTGCCCTGGCTGGTGCCATCCTAGTCCCTGGGAGCTTGTGCTCGCCTCTGGGTGGAAGTTCACAGGCAGGCAAATCACAGAGCCACAGCCCAATCAGGTCTATATGTTGCCTCTACAAGATGTTAAAGGTAAAGCAAGGGGGCCGGGCACGGTGGCTTACGCCTGTAATCCCAGCACTTTGAGAGGCCAAGGTGGGCGGATCACAAGGTCAGGAGATCAAGACCATCCTGGACAACGTGGTAAAACCCCATCTCTACTAAAAATACAAAATGTGTGTGGCATGAGCCTGTAATCCCAGCTACTCGGGAGGCTGAGGCAGGAGAATCACTTGAACCAGGGAGGCAGAGGTTACAGTGAGCCGAGATTGTGGCACTACACTCCAGCCTGGTGACAGAGCAAGACTCTTTCTCAAAAAAAAAAAAAAATAAATAAAGCAAGGGAAAGTATAACCTGCTCAGTTTCTGCAGAGACACGCCCCTTCCCCTGTAATCTGATGAGCTCTTTGCTTTTATCCTAGAAAAATATAGCAAAGGTC
>PVKP010055207.1:0-11145 GCA_004027715.1 Plecturocebus donacophilus
CTCGGCCAGGCTCTGCCCACGTAGCGGTGAGGACGGTCGGTGGGCCCCGGGCAGGCTCTGCCCACGTGGCGGTGAGGACGGTCGGTGGCCTCGGCCAGGCTCTGCCCACGTGGTGGTGAGGACGGTCGGTGGCCTCGGCCAGGCTCTGCCCACGTGGTGATGAGGACGGTCGGTGGGCCCCGGGCAGGCTCTGCCCACGTGGCGGTGAGGAGGCACCCAGCCTCATGTACATGGTGGAAGGCGGCTCCTGAATGGATGGCGCTGCACCGGGGCTTCCTGCAGGCCACCCGCTAGATGGGAGAACCCCTCGGGTGCACGGTGTGGCGTCAGGGAGTGCTGAGTCAGTCTGCCTTGGCCTCCTACAGCCCTCATGAAGACTCTCGCGCCGAGGGCACAGGCAGAACCTTACCTTAGCCTTTCACCCCAAACACTCATCTCCCGAAAGGATGGGGGCCGTGGGCTCTGAGGGCAAACTCGGCACCTGTCACCCTCCAGGTCATGCAGCTCCTGTCCCTCTGTGCAGAGTAATGGACAGGCTCTCCAGGCCCTCACCATCGTGCCCTGCCTGCTGCGCTGGCCCCCGCCCCCAGTCCTCCACGGACGCCCAGTTCCTCCTCCTGACCCTCGGTCGGGCCGTTCTGTTCGCCTTGCAGCAGTCATGGAGTTTTGGGGCTGGTGGCGTTGCGCACACATCTTCCAAACCCACCCATTTATGAAGAGCCCAGTTAGTCTCCTGCCCGGCAGCAGCTGCACAGCCAGTTGATGGCCAGGAGCGGTTGGAGCTTCCTGGTTCTTAGACCACAGCTCCTACCTCTTAGATGATTTTTAAAAAGATTTTAGTGAGTTCAAAACCTGTCTTAGTGGAGGGCTGAGTAGCTGGTGATGGAAGCCTGTCATGGAGGAGGAGGAGTATGTTAAGGTTGCTCGTGGAAAATGTTTCCAGAACAGGCGGGTGGTGACCACAGGCCATGATGAGTCGGCATCGCGCTGACACAGGCTTGTCCGTCTCGGGTTCGGACCTGTGTTTGGGGTCAAGTGTCAACCTGAGACAGCGGGGGTGTTGCAGCGGAGGTGCGTGTGGAGCTGATGCCTGCTCTGTTCCCTTCCAGCCCGACGTCTCGGGTCGGGACCTGTGTTTGGGGTGAAGTGTCGACCTGAGACAGGTGCGTGTGGAGCTGACGCCTCCCCTGTTCCCTTCCAGCCCGACCCTGCCTGCCTTGGACTGGCAGCTGCCGTCGCAGTCCGGCCCGTATGAGCTCCGGATCGAGGTGCAGCCCAAGTCCCACCACCGCGCCCACTACGAGACGGAGGGCAGCCGCGGGGCCGTGAAGGCGGCAGCCGGAGGACACCCCGTCGTGCAGGTAGGCGCCGCGGCCAGACTCACGTGCCACTCGCTGCTTTTCTGGTCCAAAAGTAACTCTGGCACCGCGGCTAACTGTGCTTACAACGTGGCCCGTCCTGGCCAGGCCAGCTGTGTGCCCCTTCGTGCTCAGTCCCGGGAGCTGCTCTCCACCTCTGACCTGGACGGGAGTGTGGCGCAGCTCCTCCTCCGCCTCCGCACGCCCAGGCCCTCTCCCGTTTACAGAGTTGCCCAAAGTGGGTCCCGTGTCCGTGGGTGCTGCCTGTGGTGTGGATGTTATGTGGGGTTGATTCTGCCCTCTCCAAAGCCTCTGAACTTGGAGGCAGGGGTTCTCGCCAGCAGCACCAGCCTTGCCGTGTTGGGGAGGGTCCTCAGAAATGCAGGTTCTGTGGCCCGCCCAGGCCTGCAGAATCGCAAACTCTGGGCTTGGGGCTGGGGCCTGTTTTCAGCAGAGCTGCTGGGGGGCACCAGGGCCAACTTGCTCCCTGAGGAGAGGAGGAGGAGGAGGCGGCTTTCAGAGAGGGCCTGGGCCGGGCAACCCTGCAGCCTAGTCCCTGCCAGGGCGGGCCTGACTCCCCAGGCTGCAGTGTGTCTTCTTGCCTTATTCACAACTCAGGGGAAAGCCACGTGGACTTAGGATGTCCGTCGGCTCCCTCTAGGGAGGCCTGCGGTGACCATGCCAGGGACACACAGCGACTGCCCACTCAGCCATGCCCCCCATACCCCAGCTTTCTCCAGGGAGGTGCACGGTGACTGTGCCGGGGACACAGCGACTGCCCACACAGCCGTGCCGCTGCGCACCCCAGGCGTCGATGTGGATCCCAAGTGGCCATGGGTGTCGGCGTTGCCTTTCGTCAGCCTGTTACCTCGTTAGCTCTAGACCCCAGGCCCCGAATCTGCTGCTCTGGCCACAGAGCAGGAAGTGAGGCCTGCCCCCAGGTTCCAGGGTTCTGGGGCTCCTGGCCACACAGCAACACGGAGGACATTTTTCCAGCACACCCCAACAGCAAAACCCGGGCGCTCCAGCCCCATTGTTGAGGGAATGATGCAAGCCGGAAGGGGTGCTCAGCAGGGTGCCCTGTTTTTATTTCCTTCCATTTAGATAAATAGTGGAGGGAAGGCGGCCGCAGGGACAAATGGCTATTTGCCAACGCAGCGGCCGGCATGTGGAATTAGCAGGCGGGGCGCCGGGTGAGCGCTTTTGCTGGCACGCGCAGATGATGATGTGACGTTTGTGGCCTGTGTGCTGGATGCCAATTAGTACCTACCTTGTCGGCTGCTTGAAGCAGGGAAAAGCCGGAGACGCATCAGTGCCCAGCGGCCAGTTTGACATTTAAAGTCTCCGCCTCCCAGGTGGAAAAGGGGACAGTGCTGTGCTCGGTCACTGCAGGCGTCTGCCTCCCTTTCCTGCCTTGGTGTTCACTGACCGAAAGCCTGTTATTAAAAGGGACTGGAAATGGGGCTGAGAAAGAAGGAGTGAAAATAAAGCAATAGAGGAATAATGGCCGGCCCCCCCTTTGCTGTAAATTACATCGGTGAGGGGCGCTAGCCATGCTCGCGGGAGCAGGGAGGGCTGTGTCGCCCCCTTCACCATGTGCAACAAGGGGCAGCCGCAGGAATCAAGGCTGTTGTTTGGAGGATAAAGTGGGACCGTGAGCGTGGAGAGCACTGAGGTTTGGTTTTTTGTTTTTTTGAGACGGAGCCTCGCTCCGTTGCCCAGGCTGGAGTGCAGTGGTGCGATCTCGGCTCACCGCAACCTCCGCCTCCTGGGTTCAAGCAATTCTCCCGCCTCAGTCTCCCAAGTACCTGAGACTCCAGGCAGCCCTGAATTGCCGTGGATGTATTTTCACCCATCCATGAGTATCTTGGGTGCCTGGTGCCGCCCGTGCCCGAGAACACAGCTCAGCACCGGGCCCTCCTGCCCGTGGCTTCCAGAACCCCGTCTCTGGTTTTGCCATCCGGGTGTCTTGGGCTTAGCGTGCTGAAACCTATCAATACAGATGTGTTCAAGAGGATCCAGGTGTTCTGGAGGACTCCAGAAACTTGAAACAGCCATTTAAAATACCTTTAAAATGTACCCTCAAAAACGATTCCAAATCAAATGGCCGGTGTACACAGCAGCAGAACGGGAGAGGCTGGCCTGTGTCCCACAGGAGCCTTTCCACTGACGTGCAGGAGAAAACCGTCGCTGCATGGAACACGTCAGGTCAGCATGTCTCGTTTGTGAGAAATTAGTAATTTAACGAGTTTCTGATACATCTGCGGCAAAGTGAATTTATATCTATGCAAGTGTGAGGTAAACAGTTAAAGAGAGGGGTTTTTGGGGGTTTGTTTTCTCTTTCAGTTGGTGGACCACAAATTGGATGAAAATAGAATTTGTGTATAATTATAAAACATGAAAATAGAAGCCCTCAGTTGCTGTGGACTCGTGACCACAGAGGTGCCCTCTGTGCCACTGGGTTATTTTAGCTCATCCTTTGACACCAGCTCCTTTCCCGCTTTTCAGAAATGAGGCTCTTCGCACTGGCCTGGGGCGCAGGGATGGGCCGCGGGTGGTGGGCGCTGTGGGCGGCGTCAGAGCCCCTTGTCGCCGGCGGGACTGTCCTGCGTTTGGGAAGCGCTGTTCTCTTTATCGTGAGTCGCCTGTCCGCTGCATCTCAGAAAGCTTGTCCAGAAAGTCAAAGCCCGGCGCGTCCTGCCGCACAGATGAGCCCTGGCGGGGTCCTGGGGAGGTGGGCGCGGGCACTCGCGGTCAGGAGCACACCCTGCGCCTGCGCCCCGCGTCCGCGTCCCGTGTGCTTTGCAGCTGGGAAGAGAGCGCGGGAGCAGGAGTGGCGCCTTCTCTCCGGGAGCCTCCGGAGCATGGCCGGGTTAGGAAAGGGGTGTGGGCTGCTCCCCCTGGGCGCCGAGGTGTGGGAGGGACGGCTGGCGTCCAGCTCCTCCTGTCTGCGGCCTTTTCCTTCGGGGGGAAGGAGGCCACCCGCTCCCACGAGTGCCGAGGGAGCCCTGCTGTCTCCGTGGGAGTCATTCCTACGCCGGGAAGAGACCAGCCCAGGCCAGTCCCCACTCTTGCAGCCACATTCTCATGATCACACCGTCCGCACCCCGAGGTCACCCCCATTATGGCTGCCCTGGTGCTGAAAACGCCAGATTCAAGGACAGAGCCGTGGTTTAGCCTGGAAGAGCGGGGCCCTGGAGCTGTCTATGCGGGGGTCGGGTGAGGATGGCCAACAGCCCCTGGTGGATATGGTCCCTGCGGGGTCTGGCGGGCCCTCTGCAGCCCCTCTGCGGGGGTGGGGCTTTCGGATGAGTACAGCCCAGCCCCTGGAGAGTGTGAGGGATGGTGCAGAGAGGGGTCCAGCGTGGCCCTGTCCAGCTCCCCGCCCTGTCCAAGCAGGAGCTGAGAAGCGTGCATGGCACCCCTGGGTCACTCTGCCTGCTGTCCGCCTGTTTTCAGCTGAGCTCCTTCCTTCGCTCCTGCCCGCTTTGCTGGCTTTGCCCGCTGTGTTCCTCACACTTGTCCCTGTGTCCTTGGCCTGCACCCTACACTCTCCCGGAGGTGGCGGGAAGGCCCAGGTCCCTGAGGAGGTCTTTGCCATGCATCCTGGCCCACGGCCCCCATCTCTGCGGCACCCGCCACCCCACAGGGGCACGTGGAGCTCCGAGGGATGTAGCCTGACCTCTGACCCAGGGTCAGAGAACACAGGTCCGTTTACCAAGTCACCAAAATAACTTGCCCGATAGCATCTCACCCACCACACAGGAGGCTGGGCTTGTGTGAATAATTAATAGGTCACTGGAACTTGAAACAGGAGCCTCGGCCCATTCCGAAACAGCATTTCAGGTTTGTAGCTGGTGATCTCATCAGTTAGGAGTGGGCGGCCGAGTCTCTGGTTTGGGACTTGGCCTCAGCTGCGCGGGTGAGAGGGGCTGGCGAGCCAGGCGAGGACCCAGGGCCGGGAGGCCGACTGGCCCCAGGGAGGGCTCCCAGCCTTGCCCCAAGCACAGGACAGGGCGGGCCTGCTGGTGCACACACCGGTCTCAGTGGGCATGTCCCTCAGTCACCCAGCTCATACATCAACTTTGTCCCCGTAGTCTGGGGCAGATCTTTTTTCTGTCATGTAAGAAATGACAGCTGAAGACCAAGGAGTGGCGCCCACCCCGCCAGGAGCGGCTCTTCCTTTCCGATGGTTAAGTGGGCATTGGGCTGGGCGTTGGTTCCGATTCATTCTTGCTTTGTGAGGTGCCTTTCCCCAGCTGGCAGGGGCTCAGGAGGGTTAAATACTGTGAGGAGCGAGTTCCTGAGAAACTGCGAATGCCGTGGGCAGATGACCACAGCATGCACGGTTCCACCCGGAGCGTCCGCCACACTTTTCACCTGGATTGCCGTACCCAGGAGCTCCTGGTTCTCTGCGTGCCCTGCCAGGCAGGCTGTTAGACTTGAAAGCCAGGAAGAGTGGTCCCTGGAACAAGTCATCATTTGCTGAGACCTCCTAGGCCCCGCTGGGAGCTGTGCAATGGCAGCGCTTCAGACAGCAGTCGCTCTGGCCTGCCCAGATGCCACGCAGAGAGGCCCACGCATGGGGAGCGTGGCACAGGGTGGAAAGTAAAATGCAGGTCCGACCACAAAACCACACGCTGCTGCCAAGTGCTGGTGGCCTGAAGGAGGCACGGATTAATTTTTTATGGCCCTGCCTCGGAGCCGAGACAACAGCCCTCTCTTCTTTCAACAAAATTTCAGAGCCAATGACCATCTCTTCCCTGGACAGCCAAGCACAGAAACGCGCAGGGAATTTCCCACTTCCACATACTCCGTCGCTTCCGCAGTGCACGTGGCCAGGAGAGCAGATGGTGTTGCCTTCAGGCTGTGTGTGTGTGTGTGTGTGTGTTTCCCAGGAGCACAGAACTGTGTGTGTGTGTGTGTGTGTGTGTTTCCCAGGAGCACAGAACTGTGTGTGTGTGTGTGTGTGTGTATGGTTCCCAGGAGCACAGAACTGTGCGTGTGTGTTTCCCAGGAGCACAGAACTGTGTGTGTGTGTGTGTGTGTCCCAGGAGCACAGAGCTCACAGTGTTGAAGCAGGAGCCACTCCCTGAGATACGTTGTCAGCTTTCATGATGAACGAGGCTTCACCGTTTACTTCTCCCCTAAAGCAAAGCCCACGGGCTCTGTCTTGCATGGTGGGGACAAATGCCAGTGCTGCTGGGAAGGTGTCACGGGGCGGGTCCGCTCTGTCAGGAGAGCAGCGTGGAATGAGGCTGGCCCAGCCAGTACTGCTGACAGCAGTGGTGACGGTATTTGAGAAAATGGGTGGAATTCGGTGGAGATGACTGGCACGGGGAAGACGTGTGGCCTCTGGCAGATGTGTGAATATGGGTGGAATTCGGGGGAGATTGACACGGAGAAGGCGTGTGGCCGCTGGAAGGTCTGTGACACTGATTTCTAGCCTCCTGCTCCACAGCTCCACCATCCAGAGGAACTGGCGAAAAAGCAGCCTGGGGTCTCCCGGCAGGCCCGGTCACTAGAATAAGGGCTGTGTAGCGGAGACAGACGGGAAATACGGGCGTGTGAGTCCCCAGATCCTCAGCCTGCAAAGTCTTCTGTTAACAGTTTCAGAGCTTTGGCTTCTTGGTGCTTTGAGGAAATTTAAGAAGACACCTGGGTTCTGGCATGGCTGAGGCTAGTGACCACTCCCAGTAATGCCGAGGGCCTCCCCGGTGGCATTCCCAGGGAGATAGAGGAACTCACACACTCATTGGAGCACACTCTAGCCCAGCTTCAGAAACCCCACATTTGATGTCGGTGGGACTGGAGGGGTGGACACGTCACCTGGAAGCCACGTGAGAAGCGACCACCTTCTGCAACCATCACTCGGTGGGGATGCGGCGCCCCAGCAGCTCTGGGGTGGGCCTGGTCCTTCCTCGCTGCCTGAGCGACGGGCCCTGACTCCCCACGGACTCCGTGGTGCCCCCGAGCCACACCCAGCAAGTGAGCAACAGGCCATGCCTCCCCACGGACGCCGTGGTGTGCCTGCATTACACCCAGCAAGTGTCCAGTGACCGCGGCCGCATTGGCCATGGCAGGTCACTGCCCATTTCTCCCAGGACCTGGGGCCGTGACCCAGCCGGGTTCTCCCAGGAAGGGGTGGCCACTGGCTGTGGCTGCCCAGTGCTGAGGGTGGCAGCCGTTTCTGAAACCTCCTGGGTTTGTGCCCCGCTGTGTCTGCCCAGCTCTGGAGTCAGGGTCTCTGTGTCAGTGACGGTTCTAAGAGGAATAAGGTGTGGCTTCAGTGACTCCTCTTTCTCCAAGGAGCTGCTGGGCAGGACGGCTGCTCTCTGTCTGTGACGGTGGCTGTTCCCTGTCTGTGCCCTGCCCAAGCCCGATGTGGGAGTGATGGCTGGGAGCACCATGGGCGTGTGCCCGTCTGGGCCGGGCATCTGTCCCTGGACCTGTCTCTAGCCACACCTCCCTCCTCCAGGGAGGACACTGGGCTCTTGTCTGTGGACAGAGGTGCTTTGCTGGGGACAGCACAGACAGCCACTGGGCACCATCACAGATACTTGGAGCACATAGTTGACCAAGTTTCACCCCATGAGGCTCCCGAGGCTGTGTCCGAGGGAAGGAGGAGGTTTTACCCAGAGCTTTGGGAGTGCAGGGCTGTGGCCCCAGAGGAAGGGCAGGGGTGCTGCTGGACAGTGACTCTAACGTCCAAGGGTCCCTCGGGCCCCTCACTCCTGCGTGTCTGGACTGGGCATCGCTGTAGCCTTGGGGATCTGGAGGTGCATGTGGCTGCTGGGCAGGCAGCACTCCCGTGGCCTCTCTCTCCCCGTGGTTTCGGTTTCGGTGTGTTTGAGCCACAGGCCAGCTGGCTTAGGGGCTGTTCTGGAGCTGGGAGGGCTTGTGGGGAGGGAGGACAGACAGGGGCTGCTTCCTGGTCCCCAGGCCACCCTGGGAGCTCCTGGATGTGTCTCCCTGAGATCAGCCAGGGCACCTGGCTGTGGGTGGCCGTGCCCTGAGCCCATCCGGCCCTGTCGGCATAGAGTCGGGGAGGCTCTGAGCAGAAACCACCTAACTTTTGAGAAAGACAAGGTCTGCTGCTGCGTGGTGTCAGGCGACATGACTCGCCGTGGTGCAGGTGTCTCTAGAAGGTTCTGTTTCGTCCTGTGTGGCCGTGGGCCGGGGATTCTATGTGCTCTTGGCTGTGGGGTCACGGGGTTGCAGCATTTCCCACTTGAATGTTTCAGGAGTTCCATTCTAGATGATTCTCCCTCCATGGAAAGTCCAGGTTTCTCAGTAGGAATTAATTGATTAGATTTAATTAGAAACCTGAATGCATTGTTTCCGGGCAGAACTTCTTCAGCCAGAAGTGAGCGTGGCTGTCTATTCTCTGCGCGCGCCCTCCATGTCTGTCTGTGCCCTGCACCCCCCTGTCCATGCCCTGCACCCCCGTATCCATGCCCTGCGCCCCCCATGTCTGTCCGTGCCCTGTGCCCTGTATCCGTGCCCTGTGCCCCCATGTCTATCTGTGCCCTGCACCCCCCGTGTCCGTGCCCTGTGCCCGTGTCCGTGCCCTGCGCCCCCCATGTCTGTCCATGCCCTGCACCCCTGTATCTGTGCCCTGTGCCCCCCATGTCTGTCCATGCCCTGCACCCCCTGTTCGTGCCCTGTGCCATGTCCGTGCCCTGTGCCCCCATGTCTGTCTGTGCCCTGCACCCCCCGTGTCCGTGCCCTGCGCCCATGTCTGTCCATGCCCTGTGCCCATGTCTGTCCGTGCCCTGCACCCCCCGTGTGTGTGCCCTGCGCCCCCATGTCTGTGCCCTGCACCCTCCGTGTCTGTGCCCTAGGCCCCACAGCCCTGTTGGTGCTCTGGTGAGTCTGGGGTTTGTGCTGAGCACCATCCCTGACAGGTCCAGCTGGAAAGTGCGCTAATGGGGTGCGGTGGTCCCTGCAAGGCACAGGTTGGGACAGCAGCCAGAAGTGTGGTGGGACGAGGCGGCAGAGCAGGGCACCGGCTTTCCACAGCAGGCACCGCCTTTGGGGGCCACTGTCCCAGAGAGACCTGGAGACCCACATGCCCATCACACACACGCTTGCGCCCTGCACACGGGCATGCACCTGCACACACACAGGCATGCACCTGCATGCACAGTCTTACACGGGCACACACCTGCATGTTTGCTCTCTGTGGGGTGTATGTGCACTCTGTGGGGCATGTGTGTGCACTTTGTGGGACATGTGTGTACCCTGTGGGGTGTATGTGTACTCTGTAGGGTGTGTGTGTACTGTGAGGTGTATGTACTCTGTGGGGTGTGTGCACTGTCTGGGATGTGTGTGTGTGCACTCGGGTGTGTGTGTGCTCTGGGGTGTGTGTGTACTTTGAGGGGTGTGTACTCTGTGGGGTGTGTGTGTACTCTGTGAGGTGTATGTACTCTGTGGGGTGTGTGTGTATTCTGTGGGGTGTGTGTATACTTTGTGGGGTGTGTGTATACTCGGGTGTGTGCACTCGGGTGTGTGTGTGTGCACAGGTGTGTGTGTACTCAGGTGTGTACTCTGGGGTGTGTGTACTCTGGGTTGTGTGTACTCTGAGGTACTCTCTGGGATGTTTGTGCACTCGGGTGTGTACTCGGGTGTGTGCACTCTGGGATGTGTGTACTCGGGTGTGGGTGTACTCAGGTGTGTGTGTACTTGGATGTGTGCACTCTGGGTTGTGTGTGTACTCTGTGGGGTTGGGTATACTCTGTGGGGTGTGTGTACTCGGAGGTGTGTGTACTCGGGTGTGTGTGTACTCAGGGATGTGTGTTTGCACTCGGGGTGTGTGTACTCGGGTATGTGTGTATTCTGTGGGGTGTGTGTGTACTCTGTGAGGTGTATGTACTCTGTGGGGTGTGTGTATACTCGGGTGTGTTCACTCTGTGGGGTGTGTGTACTATGGGATGTGTGTGTGCACTCGGGTGTGTGTACTCAGATGTGCGTGTACTCGGATGTGTGTATACTCAGGTGTGTGTACTCTGGGGGGGTGTGTACTTGTGGGTTGTGTGTACTCTGAGGTACTCTGGGATATGTGTGTGTGCACTCTGTGGGGGCATGTGTACTCTGGTGTGTACTAGGATTGTGTGTGCACTCTGGGGGTGTGTGTACTCGGGTGTGTGTGTACTCTCTGGGATGTGTGTGCACTCGGGTGTGTATACTCGTGTGTGTGTGTATTCCAGGGTGTGTTTACTCGGGTGTGTGCACTCTGGGGTGTGTACTCTGAGGTGTGTGTACTCGGGTGTGTGCACACGGGTGTGTGCACTCTGGGGTGTGTGTGTACTCTGAGGTGTGTATACTCAGGTGTGTGTGCTCTGGGGAGTGTGTCTACTCGGGTGTGTGCACTCGAGTGTGTGTACTCGGGTGTGTGTGTGCACTCTGAGGTGTGTGTACTCTGTGGGGTGTGTGCACTCTGGGTTGTGTGTACTCTCTGGGATGTGTGTGCACTTTCTGGGGTGTGTGTACTCTGTGGGGTATGTACTTTGTGGGGCATGTGTGTACTCTGGGGTGTGTTTGCACTCGGGTGTGTGTGTGTACTCTGTGGGTGTGTCTGTACTCTGTGGGGCGTGTGTGTGCATTTTGTGGGTTGTGAGTCCACTTTGTGGGACGTGTGTGTGCACTGGGTTGTGTGCAGTCGGGTTTGTCTGTACTCTGTGGGACGTGTGTGTGCACTTTGTGGGGTGGGAGTACACTTTGTGGGGCATGTATGTGTGCTTTTTAGGGTGTGTGTGCACTCTGGGGCGTGTGTGTGCACTCTGTG
>PVKP010055208.1:0-11121 GCA_004027715.1 Plecturocebus donacophilus
TCTCAGGTGATATGCCCTCCTCAGCTTCCTAAAGTGCTGGGATTACAGGCATGAGCCACCGCAACTGGCCTCAGGTATTTCTTTATAGCAACACTAAATGAACTAAGACATACCTCAACCTCACAGTGTTACAGTGATTCTGGCTCTACGTCATGACATAATTCCCTATCTCCATTTGATTACTAGAAGGTGTCATTCAAGCCTATGTCATTGTCTATCTATCTGTCTGTCTATCTATCTATCTATCTATCTATCTATCTATCTATCTATCTATCATCTATCTATCCAGTTGTTGTTTTTTGAGACCGAGTCTCACTCTGTCACCCTGGCTAGACTGCAGAGTGGAACGATCTTAGCTCACTGCACCTCTACCTTCCAAGTTTAAGCAATTCTCTTGCCTTAGCCTCCCAAGTATCTGGAATTACAGGCATACACCACCACACCTGGCTATTTTTTTTGCATTTTTTAGTAAAGATGGGCTTTCGCCATGTTGGCCAGGCTGGTCTTGAACTCCTGACCTCAAGTGATCCATCTGCCTCGGCCTCCCAAAGTGCTGGGATTACAGATGTGAGCCACCACGACCAGCCACTCTCCCGCTATATTTTAAGTTTCATAAGGGGAATACCTTTTTTTCTATTAAGTTTCTTTATTACCTTCAAAATATCTATAAAGGATCTGATACATGGTATATATAAATGCATGAGTTAATGAATTTTATAAAAATTGAGTACTTGTTGAAAACTGTTATCTCACTGGCCACATTAATTTAAGAAAAAAGAGAGAAAGAAATATAAAAGGAAGGAAGGAAGACAAAAAAGAAAGGAATAAAGAAGGAAGGAAAGAAGAGAAAAAGACAGATTACTAAAAATAAAAAGGCATGATTTACATTGGGAATTATTGTTTATTGCAATGAACTGTGTGTAGGGATACAGAAGATATGGATTCTTGTATCAGATCTACTATTAATTATGTGACTGTAAGTAAGACACCTTCTTCTGAGCGTTTCATTGATAAAGTGGTTAGAAGAGGTACATGGGAGATTCATTTTTAAAATTCTGTGAGCTACATCTCTCACTTATAACATTATACCTATAAATAAGGCAGTATTAGAGCATCTTATGATCAGGTACAGATTGGAATACTAAAAATGTATACATTTCACAGAAAACAAAAATAAAAATAAGCACTAATTATTGGTCATTTACTCTGTGCTAGATTTTGTCTTAAGGGCTTTTACAACATGCAATGTGCCATTGAATTGTCACAACAATTTTATGAGGCAAGTACTTTAACCCCTGCTTAACTAGAAACTGAGGCTTAGATGCTTGAGGAGTTTTCCTAAGGCCACATCATTTGTGATGCAGAGGGCTAGGATGCGAATCTAGATTACTTTACCTCCTAGAGTTCAATCTAAATTAGATGAGAGAGTGAAACAGAGACACAGAAAGAGAGAGAGAAAGAGAGACTAAGACATAGCGAGTAAGAATAAGAGGTAGAAGAAAATCAGAGAAAAGAGATAAACTGATACACATAAGGTCAAGAAACAAAGAAACAGATAGACAAAGAGACAGAGAGAGGAATGGACAGACTTAAAACCAATACTAGCATGGCGGTATATCTGTGAGAATGCATTCAAATCTCTTATGTACTATTTCTTTCTCTCCTCCTCTATCCCCATTCTACACACACACACACACCCCACAGACACTACTTATAATGACAGAATTCTTGAGACTTTGTTGTTCCTAATACTTTTATCTTTAATTAAAAAGCGAAACTACAGCCTGAATCAAATAAGCACGGATGGTATAAGGCAGTGGCCATTAAATGTCTGAATTTGTTACAAAATTTATTATTTAATTCCTAGCAGACAGTATTCTATGGGAAGGTGGCCAATCCTATACCTTTTTCTATGTTCCTCACATTTTGATACTGACATAAGTAGGATTTAGAAAACAGAAAAACCTTCTAAGCAAATATCACAATTCTATGAAATGCATAAAAATTATGAGATTATAATATACATATTTATAAAGGAAATCTTTACTCATGCCATTAAAATCATGTGTATTAAGCTACACCTATATATGCATTAGCGCAATAATTTTAACACAATATTGGTAATCGATACCTAAATTTTGGCTGCTTTCTCTTGCAATAAAGAGAGTGCTGAATTATTTATTAGATGCTAAACGGACGTTGCCCAGATTTTCATGTCTATATTTGTAGATTAGAATGGCAGTCTAAACTACAATTTCATCTTCAAAATATGTAATCCATGTTAAGGTAGCAGGGGAAAATCTAGTACATGGAGTTTATACTTAGAACAATGTTATTTGTCACTTCTCAGTGCCTGCTATTTTTCTGACTTGAATGGTGCCCATTGTATTTTGTTTATCGGTATTATTGACACCAAGCTTTCCAAATTATTTTTCCAAATATCATTCCATAGCAGTGGGGGATAAATTAAAACTTAATGGATTTACTTCATGGAAAAAAACATGTGTTCTCTTGTGACCACAAGGTGGCACAATAGTGACCAAGAATATTCAGCCTCCTAATAGAAGTGCAATAACCAGAAGCATTTACATAATTGTTATTATTAATATTGTTATTATTACCATTATGACATGTCATAATTAAACATCACCCCAACCTTTGGGGAAAAGATAAAATGCTTTTATTTATTTTTTTGTCTTCTTTCTGACTGCAACATCATTAATATTTTTTTTTCCACCAACCTCCAGTCCCCACCAGGAGAAGCAGATCCACAGATCTATCATTTTATTATTGTTCAAACGTTTAAAATGAAGAGTACTAACTTAAATAATAAGTTACACTTTTGGAGAAGGGTAAACAAAACTTTATATTGTTTGATGGATCTAATGCTGCTCTCCATTCAGTTTTAATTACTTCATAACCATGCTAACATTCATTTATAAGACTAAAAATACCATTCCAGAAACTTTGGCTTACACTACAGGTTCAGATTTGTCCGCTGAAAATTGCTGTTTTTCTGTATTCATGCTAGACATAATATTGGGAAGAGAACCCAGAATATTCCAGTGTGCCCTACATTTATTTCATGATGGCTTTGCACTGAGAAAAGACCATCTCTCATCATATTCAGGAGAGGAGGAGACCACTGATGCCTGGGAATCTAGGTGTTGCAATGATAGTGAGCTACACTCATTGGAAAGATATACAAGAGAAACTACCTTTTTCCAAGTGAAAATGAAACACAGGCTTGCCAGGTACCACTTGCCCTTCATCAAACAAGTCACCCACCTGAAGATTCACTCTTCTAAAATAACATGAGGGTTAGTAGCATCCATCAATGAGTATTTTCTCCAAACTTCCCTAGATTAAGAATGCTGGCATTTTACAAAATAACATGTATGATGCCTTTTATTAGTTTATGTCATGTTTGTAAGGTGCCCCCATTAGAATTTTAGTGTTCTAACACAGTGATTACATTTTTTTATGGTGCTACTTGCTTCCTGCCATTACAATCGTAAAAGCAATGTCTTGTCCTTTTTGAAATCAAATTTTGTGATGTTTTTACATGGCTTAAATTTTCCTGTTTAAAATAGACCCAGTTTTAGAAAAGGGCAGTAAGAGCTGAAGAAAACTAAATTCAACAAATACTACTTTAACTGAATTGTCAAATTATTATCATCGGGTGTATAAAATGTACATCACAGTGAGTTGTACATTAAAGAAATGTTAAGTAGCACAGAGTATTGTAAAATCCGAACTTTCCAACTAAATTCAGATGGTACTGTAATTATGAGAATAGAAAAGACTATACTAAAATATGTGTGTACCTTACCCTGTTCGGTCTGCTATGACAGAATGCCATAAACTGGATGGCTTGTCAGCAACAGGAATTTATTTCTTACAGTTCCGGAGAATTGACAGTCCAAGATCAAGGTAGATTCAGTGTCTAGCACGACCCTGCTTTTCAGGTCAGAGAGACACACCATCTTCTCACTGTGTTTCCTCTTCTAGAAGGGCACTAATTTTACTCATGAGGGCTCTAACCCCATGAGCTTATCACCTTCCAAAGACCACACCTCTGGATACCATCAACTTGGGGCTTAGTATTTCAACATGTGAATTTGTGGGGGACAGAAACATTTTGACCATATTTAGACCACAGCAATATGTCAATGAAATAAAGGTATTATAAGCCAACAACAACAACAAAATCAGGGCTAAATGTAGAGTGAGGAAAAATTATCACATTTTGTTGCTGTAAATAACCATAAAGGAATTTAAAGAACATCCATGTCATAAATGTTCAGAAATAGTGGACCAAGGAGGTTCATTCCCCCCAAAGCCCAGCTCATTAATGGCTGCCCTGAGATGGAAATCTTGGGAGTAGGAAGAGAATATGACCTCATACCTCAACCACCATATCAAGATGAAAACATAATTTTTTAAAAATTGATAATTAGCAGAGTATTACTATCCTACACCTAATAATGCTTTTGCTTTCAAATTCCTGTGAAATACCTTGGTATTACTAATATATATGGAAGAAAACAGAGAATATTCATTTACTGAATAGCTCCTATCTGCAAGATAATTAGATGTGCATCTATACATATATATATATATATACATGTATATGAGCATACACACATATATTTATGTTCATATATATGTGCTTGTGTAAAGGTATCCTAATATACTCTTCACAATTAGCACATACAGTAGTTTGAATGTTTGCTCCTTCCAAAACTCATATAGAAATTGAATTGCCATTGTAAGAGTATTAAGAGGTGAAAACCTTAAGAGGTGATTAGGCCATAAGTGCTAATGGATAAAAGCATTAGTCCATTTGTGAGTGGACTAATGCCTTTATCACAGGAGTGGATTCGTTGTAAAAGGGAGATTTTGTCACCTTTCCCCTCTCTCTTGCCCTCTCCTGTCTTTCTACCTTCTACCATGGGATGATACGACTAGGAGGCTGTCTCTCAATCTTAGAGTTCATAGCCTCCAGAACATTGAGCCAATAAATTTCTGTTCATTACAAGCTAATTGGTTGGTGGTATTTTGTTATAAGCAGCACAACATGGACTAAGAAAGCCCACAAGTAAATATTATTAGCTCCAATTACACTCATAAAGAAACTAAGGCTTAGTGGCAATCAGAAAATTACCCAAGTTCATACAGCTGCCAAGGGGCACACCTGGAATTTGAATCCACTTCTGCCTGATTTAACCATGACCTTCCTACAAAAGTATGTCATACATTAAAGAAAAAGATGAATTGTTCTTCTCCCATCTCAAATGTGCTCAACATATATCTTCTTTGCCATCATGAGGTGTAGTTCTGTCTTCTGGGAAGTTTTTATTTCTGTGGGGTCCGCCAACACATCACAGGCCATTGAGGTTTTTCACATTCAAAGAGCAGCAGCTTACTTGAGTAGTGATAAGTTATTTTGGGATGATAAGCCTGCTCCTCTCAGGACTCCTCCAATTTAACTGGAGCATGTTGAACAGTTTGAAAATAACACATGTTATTATGAGATGAAGCATTTAAGAACTTTTAGAAATGGCTTTAATGCCCAGGAAGAAGATAATACGGGAGGATTATCCTGTATTATATCCAGTTTGATTTTTCCTGTTTGGTGCTATTCACTAAGTCTTAGGTGTATCTGAGTAGAGTAGTATTTTATTCTCAAAACTGTATTTTGCTGAATGCTCATGCCTCACACAATGAAAAGGATGTGTGACATAGAACATCCAAAGTAATTTTGGTCAGATAGTACAGAAACTATTTACACTTGGATTGGGAATAATTTATATGTTTTCTACCAAATAGTTACATCATTTCTGCTTTTTAATTTTTTGTTTGTTTCTTTGATTAAGTCAACATTAAAAGTTAAGGAATGTAAACTGATGAAACACAAAAAGAGACGAGTTTGCTGCTGGCAGTATTATTGTCTGCACTGTATTATCGTTCATTATGTGCTAGACATTCTTTTAAGGACCTTATAAATATTTTCTCACTAACCCTTTTAACAGTTGTAAGATGAGTACTGTTATTTTCTTTACTTCTCAGTTGAGAAAACTTGGGCCCAGAGAGGTTAAGTAAATTGAGCAAAGTCACACAGTAAGAAAGTAGTAGAACTAGGCTGGGCGTGGTGGCTCATGCCTGTAATCCCAGCACTTTGGGAGGGTGACACAGGCAGATCACCTGAGGTCAGGAGTTTGATACCACCCTGGCCAACATGGCTACTCGGGAGGCTGAGGCAGGAGTATTGTTTGAACCCGGGAGGCAGAGGTTGCAGTGAGCCGAGATTGTACCACTGCACTCCAGTCTGGGCAACAGAGCAAGACATCATCTCAGATGATAATAATAATAACAATTAATTAATTTTAAAAAAAGAAAGTAGTAGAATTAGAGTTCAGACTTAGGCAGTTGTTTCTTAATCCTGCACCCTTAAATTTATAGCTTAATACAACAAGGAAATCTATAGCTAAGGAAACTGAGAATCAGAGACACCAGCTGAGTTGCTCCAGGTGGCACAGTTAATAAGTACCTGTAACCAGCCCAAGTCTGTGTGATTCTCTCAGGTTGGGCTGTTTTCTTTAGAGCCCTTGTTTCAAGAAGGGAGCAAGTCCATTTAATGGGGAAAATAAAAAAAAAAAAAAAACAAATCCTGCTGCTTCTTGTGTTTGCTTATTCTTTAAGGCTTTGCCTGCCAAAGGACTAAATGTTTCTGCTTCCAAGGTAAAAGGCTTGGTGGCAGCAAATCAGTGTACATAGGTGTGCCTCACTGTACATTAGCATTTCCCTGAAAAGGTGTGAGCTTTTTGTTTTTTTTTAATTCAACCATTGTTGTTTGTGTACATGTTGGAGAAGTTTATCTTCCTTTATCTTGGCTCTTAACAGCTGCCTCCCCCACACTTTTTTTATTTTTTTGCTTTCCCAGCTCCTCTAAATACTTGTGTGTGTGTGTGTGTGTGTGTGATGGAGTCTCACTCTGTCACCCAGGCTGAAGTGCAGTGGCACAGTCTCAGCTCACTGCAGCCTCTGCCTCCTGGGTTCCAGTGATTCTCCTTCCTCGGCCTCCCGAGTAGCTGGGATTGCAGGCGTGCACCACCACATGTGGCTAATTTTTGTATTTTTTAGTAGAGATGGGGTTTCACCATGTTGGCCAGGCTGGTCTCGAACTCCTGACCTCAGGTGATCCACCCACCTTGGCCCCGCAAAATGCTAGGTTTACAGGTCTGAGCCACTGTGCCCAGCCCTTTCTCTAAATACTTAATAATCAATAGTACTTGTAGAAAATATGGCTTTCTCTTTAACAAAGGGTCTTGCAATGATGATTTGTGATTTCAAAACAGCAATATTTCAAGCTTGGGCAGCATCAGGACTGCTTATTGCCCTGGGTTGGTCATTGGTAATTATGTTTTCTTCTCTGTCTCTCCCGATGCCTCTTTAGGCACATAACTCCAGAGTTGGATGTTTCCTCCTGCATAAAAAGGGATCTGATTAAATGAGCTGATGGCCCCCTGACATCCTAAAAATCTTTGGTTCTGGAATTGGCGGCTGGAGGAGGCTAGCTCTGTCCTTAACCCAGCCCCTATGACTAGCCTCTCTTCCCCAGGCCAACTAGTGTCAGAAAGAATCAACCAGCAGCACAGCAAATAATTGATCTTCAACATGTGCTTCTAATTCAAATAAAGGGCATTTAACCACAGTGAGTACTGCATGTGACTGAAGTATTTTATGTGGAAATTTGAAGATTTCTGATAACTTGCTGTAAAGAAGTTTTCACAGTGACTAAATCTCCAGGGGCCCTTTCTATTTCAAGTTCAAGTTACTTAGACAGTGATTAAAGACCTTTTATAGGCCCTTGTGGTAAATGATAGCATAGAGAAAAAAAATTCTTTGGCTATGTAATTTAGCAAGACTTAATCTATTTGTTTGAGTTTTCATCCATCAGGCTTGCTGAAATACTTTAAATAATTAACCTGTTTCTCTGCAGCCTTAAGTGTCCCCAGAGTTTCTATTCCGGGCCTGAGATGAGTGATTACCCAGCACAGATTGCCTTATTTATTTAGAAGACTCTCCATCTCGGTCCAACTGCTTTTTCTTGCGACAGGAGGCAGACCCTAGACATGGTATCCTTTTATGTTACGGTGTTTATAAAGTAGAATAAATCAATGAGACCCAACAGCAAAAAGCTGTTTATTTTATTCATTTTATTTTTGTTCTTTTCTATTGTCCCTGCTAGGTACTCAGCAACTGAATCTATTGAATTTCAAAACATGTAGAGGTGTCGACGTAAGTCTCAAAACTCTGCACAGAGAATCCTAAACCACAAGCATGGACATTTCCAAGGAAAGAAGCACAGGGTGGCAGGATGAGGCAAGAGTCTGCTTACTCGAAGCCAAATCTCATGACCCAACCGCACAGTCATAAGAGGAGCGTGTTCAGTTGCTTTAGGAAACCAAGAACAGTGAAAGAAACACTTGGGAATTTGCTGCTAGATAAGGTTTTTCTTATTGAAGAAAAGCTCCAAAATAATGCAGACCAAGGATGGTTTCTGGGCAGCATTATGATTATGTCTTTTTAGGAAAATGCCCCTTATAGGGGACCTTACTTGCTGTCTACCCACAGATTTATCTGAACTGAGTCTGGGTTACTAGTTTTTGTTTTCAAAGACCTCCTGTCTAAGGGAACATTTACAAAGAATTTACCAAGTACTTCCCTGCTGCATAATCTGTCTATGTGTTCTGTGTTAACGCCAACTTGCATCTTGCATGTGGAGCCAAATGCTCTCTTCTCGGGAGTCTGGGTCATATTGCTCCTTTAAAAATGAAAGTGAGACAGAGAGAGGCCACGCTGATTTTGGAATTGAGTCAGGGCTTTGTGATTTATAGAGTACCGCGGGTGAATAGGTGTGGTGTCTAGATATCCACAGGCAAAGCTTACCTTAAAAGACACAGGACTTTGTACGTGCCTTGCAGAACATTCAGAACAGAAGAATCAAGGCTTGCAATTGATGAGACTAATAGGTAGAATATATTAAACTGAGTAGAATCTGGTGCCTGATCATTTAAATAAAAGCGGCCCAGAGACTCCACTAAGCACATGTCCTGGCCAACTCTGAAATAATGAAATACAAATATTTAAAGAAAAATCTGGATTCCTTGGTGTGTATCTAAAATCTTCTCAGATATTCTAAGTTGATGTCCTTTGGTCTCAGTGAGGGATGGGGGTCTGAGATGACATTAGTGGAGTTTTATTTTTTGCCCAAGTTGCACAGCGCCTGCTTTATCCTGGTTTCTGTGGATTTTAGACCATTAACCCTAGTGAAAGTCCCAAATAAAACACAGAATGTAATGAGGCTGGGGGAAAGAAAGAAGCAAAAGAGCAGCAGGCCTGGTCAGTCCTTTTAACAAAGTCACTTCACCATCAGCGCCTCAGAGGGATTTCCAGGTCAAAAGCAATACCTTTGTGTTTGTCTTACAATAGTGGCATTTCGTCAATTCCTTTGAAAGTATGCTGTTTCCACAGTGATGGATTCCGTCAACTTTCATGGACAAGCACAAGTTGGACCTAGGTTGTGCATCTTTTTTTTCTTACTATCCTGGCTTCCTGGATAATTTCCCTTACATGTATTGCTCACTGTGTCAATTAGAAATCATATTTATTTTCACTCATGGAAAAGACATCTGGATATATGCAATCGAGGGCTGCAGCCTTTCCGACACTTTCTGTTTTCCCTTGTAGGGGGTATCCTTGATTTGCATTCTTACAAGGTGTTTTCAAGAGCATAAGCTACCAAGTTAGAGGTCCAGATGGAGAGAAGGGTGAGCAGGGAGAGTAAAGGGGCTCGTGCCAGCCAAGTCAGCTTAAAAGCTTTCATAAAAGCCACGCCCAAAGATTCCTGCTAACATCTCATGTGGCAGAACTATACCAGTTAACCCTATCCTCCAGTAACTTCCATTGGGACTGGAAATACAGCTGTTTTTTTGTTTGTTTGTTTTACCTGAGTACATTGTTTTCCCTTTAGGAATTTGTTAGGGAAAAGAAGATAATTGGAGAGTTGATCAAATAGAAATTTAAAATATCCACCTGACTATGTTATTGGGGGGGATTAAATCACTGCATAAATCACTTGATACTACTCACTAACCTGGCGGCACATGAAAATAATATTTTCTTCTCTCTCTCTAGTCTTACTCGCTTCTCCAGGGCCCTGTTCAGAAACTATAACACATGGTGGAGCAATACCTTGATGCCACAATTTGTTTTTTATCTAATTAACTTCATTTAATACTTTCATTCTGGGGGCAAAGATAGATGGCATAAGAAAAAATATTCAACCTACTGCTCATTATTTGCAGGGCATTTGAAACTAGAATTGCCATTTTACATAGAACCTGCTTGTGATACTTACAGAAGTAACTGGTTTTTACTTCAGATATACCTGTTCTCCAAGCTGTTAAAAAAAAACCCACAAAAATACTTTACAATGCTGCTTATGTTCTATTTATATGAAGCAGCATTCTTATTTTTGGTGTACTATACCCAATGCTGACCACATCAGCAAAGAGAACTTATCCCAGAGAAAATATAGGTATGTGCACACACTTTTTGCATTATTTTAAGATCTTTATTATTAAGTAACTTATTGGGGGTATCAAAGTATATTATAAAATTACGCAGAAAATTAGAGATAAATATTATATAGAAATGCTGACTTTACATTCTCTTCCAAGTATAAGTGTTTGATTATAGAGGCTCATAGCACAACAAAACATATTTCACGAGGCATTGATGCCCCTATTCTGATATTGACAAGGCAAACATCAGTGGTAGCAGAGTAACAAAGCAAGGTGAAATGAAACTAGATGTAGGTAAAACAGGCTAAAAAAATTTTAAAGCATTTTTGTTTATTGTCTTGGTGGCTATTTTCTACTTACAATATTGCAGTACTCTTATTTAGCCAAGTAATTGCTGCTGCAAAATCCAAATCTACATTGTGCATATTTTTTTCAATGGAGTTTGCATTCCTCAAACAAGACTAAAAACAAACATTACTTGGGTCTCTAATATTAAACTTCAGAATAGTTTTGCAACTTTTGACCTGAA
>PVKP010055209.1:0-11124 GCA_004027715.1 Plecturocebus donacophilus
AGTGCTGGGATTACAGGCGTGAGGTACTGCACCGGCCTCAGATGGCCTCTTTTCATGAAGCTGTTACATAACAGCAAAAAATCGATGAATTTGGCAAGGAAATACCTACATGGGACTGAAAACCAATGATGTTCTTAAAATCTTTTTTTTTTGAGATGGAGTCTTGCTCTGTCACCCAGACTGGAGTGCAGTGACACGATCTCGGCTCACTGCAACCTCCTCCTCCGGGGTTCAAGCGATTCTCCTGCCTTACCTTCCCCTGTAGCTGGGATTACAGGCACGTGCCACCACGCCCGACTAAATTTTTGTATTTTTTTTAGTAGAAACAGGGTTTCACCATGTTAGCCAGGATGGTCTCTATCTCCTGACCTCGTGATCCACCCGCCTCAGCCTCCCAAAGTGCTGGGATTATAGGCATGAGCCACTGCACCCAGCTTAAAACTTTTTTTAAACAAACAGTTTTCATTTTCATTAAGTTTTCTCTTGATCAGTCAACCAAGACTTATACTTTGACAATACTTATGGATGCTCTATTCTTTACGGATTAGTTTCTTTCCATTTTTAAAATAGTTTTCAACATTTTCTTTATTTTTTTTCAAGCACAGAGTTTCAGGAAAATCTCTGTTTTTGTATATGCTTTGTTGCATGTGTTTTATGACCATTCATGTGTCTTTGCCTATTTGAGATTCTACCTTGTCAAAGATTTAATGATTAGGTTTTTATGTATGTGTGTATGTGGTTGTTTTGATTCTGCCAATCTTAAATATACAGAGCTGAAATTTTATGTTTTATTTCTCTATGCTTTTTCTCTACTTATTCTCTATTATTCTTTATTGCTCTTCAAAGGACTTAAGATTCTAAATTCATTTACCGAACCTACCAGAAACCATGTAACAAGTACTAAGTTAGTAATGGGAACTATGTAATTAGTGGAGGATATTTAAAGGACACAGGAAGTACAGGCACTTCCTTCCCCGACTGTAAAATCTGGTTGGCATACTAAATCATAGAAATATAAATAGTTCGGTACCCATATAAAGAAGTGTGACTAAGAACCGAAAGGATGCAGTTAACAAGCACCGTAACTAGCACACATTCACATAATGAATGAGAGAGTCACATACTTCCTTCCCTCATTTCATTCAGGACTCTGTTCCAAAGTCATCTCCTGAAGGAGCGCTTCCTTGATCACCCTATCTAAATTGCCGTTCCCATTATTCATTATCCCCTTACTCTGCTTTGGTTTTCTTTAGGCCACTTCATAACCCTAACTCTAAACTTGCTGTTATGTTAAACATAACCCTTAACCAGTTCCCAGTGGTTACATATTTAGGTAATTTCCAATCTTGTGTTATAATGTTCTAATGCATACATTTATGAGAAATGTGTTTTGCTATTTAGATAATTCCCTGAGGAAATTTTTTCGTCAGTAGAATTAAATAGTTTATAGGATACAAACATAGTTTTGACTGCTTATACAAATTGGAATTAATGTTGCTCTCCAAGAGTGTGGTATCAACATGTCACAACAGACTTACCAGTGTTGGGTGGTAAAGGAATTAAAAGAACAAATTGTTAATAATTCTTATTGCTAGCTTCAATGTTTATTCATAGCCTTTACCTTTGTTCCATTACCTGTTATTTTGGAAAATTTGAAATCTACAAAAAATTTGAAACAATACAATGAAAAGTTATAAACCCTTCACCTAGATTCTCTAGTTGTTAGTCTTTGAATCAATAAGGATTGATAAGGGCCGGGTGCTCACACCTGTAATCCCAGCACTTTTCGAGGCCGAGGGGGGTGTATCACCTGAGCTCAGGAGTTCCAGACTAGCCAGCCAACATGGAGAAACCCTGTCTCTACTAAAAATATAAAAATTAGCCAGGCATGGTGGCGTGCGCCTGTAGTCCCAGCTATTCAGGAGACTGAGGCGGGAGAATCGCTTGAACTGGGAGGCAGAGGCCACAGTGAACCGCAGTCGAGCCACTGTGTTCCAGCCTGGGCAACAAAGTGAGACTGTCTCAAAACAGACAAACAAACAAATAAGGATTGATAAGAATACTGATGTAATTTTGAGAAGTATGTAGTAGCCAGTGGGCCTGTTCCTTATGGAAGAGTTATGGAAATGGTTACTAGAACATGGAGCCTTTAGGTGCAATACAGATGGGCAGCCAAGAAGAATACTATTCAATTCGTACTATCGAAAAAAAATCAGGGCTGGGCAAAGTGACTCACGCCTGTAATCCCAGCACTTTGGCAGGCCAAGGCAGGAGGATTGCCTGAGCCCATCAGCCTGGGCAACACGATGAGCCCTGGTCTCTTCTTTTTTTTTATTTTTATTTTTTGGTCTTTCCTCTTTCTCTATTGCAAGAGCCCTAGTCTCTTAAAAAAATAATAAAAACAAAACTAAATGATGGCCGGGCATGGTGGCTCATGCCTGTAATCCCAACACTTTGGGAGGCCAAGGCAGGCAGATCACCTCAGGTCGGCAGCCTGACCAATGTGGAGAAACTCCATCTCTACTAAAAATACAAAAAATTAGCCGGTCATGGTGGCACATAGCTGTAATCCCAGTTACTCTGGAGGCTGCGGCAGGTGATCACTTCAACCTGGGAGCCAAGATGGCGCCATTGCACTCCAGCCTGGGCAACAAGAGTGAAACTTCATCTCAAAAATAAATAAATAAATAATAAAAATAAAAATCAATGATGGATGATAAGGAGACCATAGGTAGTTATACCAATAAAATATCGCAATCTCCTGCCAAGTTCCTGGACCTGAGCCAATTTTTAGACCCAAAATCCATTGATTGAAGAAGTTATGTGACAGGAGAAAAGAACTGTAGCAAGCAATAGGGTTAATGATTCCCCAGTTCTTTCCCAAAATGATTTATGGCCGTTTATTTGTGTAATTGTGTACTTTGAAAAGGGAACACCCAAGCGTTTCTAATATTGCTGGACTCAGGTTTGACTTGACATTGATACCCTGAGCCTGAAGTACTATCCTAGCCCTCCTGTTTGAGTGAGGGTATATGGGGTTCAGATAATACATGAAAAGCAAATAAAAATGGAAGATCCAAAATTCCTTAAAAGTATTTTAGGCAACATTAATAGGAGACTATTATATACAGTTGACCATTGAACAACACATGTTTGAACTGTGTGGGTACATTTATACCTGGACTTCTAAAATATAAATATACTGCAAATTTTTTTGGAGATTTGGAACAATTTGAAAAAACTCACAAACTGAATAGCCTAGAAATATTGAAAAATTAAGGAAAATATATGAATGCAAAAAATATATGTGTTAATAGATAGATTATTATGTTATTGGTAAGACTTCTGGTCAACAGTACACTATCAATAGTTAAGTTTTAGGGGAGTCAAAAGTTATATGTGAATTTTCAGCTGAGCATGGGGGCTCATGCCTATAATCCCAGCACTTTGGGAGGCCGAAGCAGGTGGAGCACTTGAGGCCAAGAGTTGGAGACTAGCCTGGTCAACATGGTGAAATCCTGCCTTTGCTAAAAATACAAAAATTAGCCAGGCATGGTGTTGTGAACCCGTAATCCCAGCTACTTGGGAGACTGAGGCATGAGAATCGGTTGAACCCAGGAAGTGGAGGTTACAGTGAGCTGAGATCATGCCACTGCATTCCAGCCTGGGCAACAGAGCAAGACCCTGTCTCAAAAAAAAAAAAAAAGGTGTTTTAAAATTTAAAAAAATTAAAGTAAGGCCGGACGTAGTGGCTCACGCCTGTAATTCCAGCACTTTTGGGGGTCTGAGGCGGGTGGATCACGAGGTCAGGAGTTCAAGATCAGCCTGGCCAAGATGGTGAAAACCCGTCTCTACTAAAAATACAGAAATTAGCCGGGCGTGGTGGCAGGTGCCTGTAATTCCAGCTTCTCGGGAGGCTGAGGCAGAGAATTTGAACCTGGGAGGCAGAGGTTTCTGTGAGCCAAGTTCATGCCACTGCACTCCAGCCTGGGCAACACAGCAAGACTATGTCTCAAAAATAAAAAAAAAAGATATATGTGAATTTTCATCCGTGTAGGGGCTCAGCACCCCTAACTCACACATTGTTCAAGGGTCAACTCTACTGGGAAACCAACAGATGTGCCTTCTGTAGTGAAAACCACACAGAATCTGTAGAACGTAGTGGTCACCCATTTTGTAGATTTAAAATGAAGAGGGAATAGCTGTTCTACTCTCTGGGAGAAGACTATCTGTAAGAGAACATCCAAACTGATGAAATTGTTAAAGTACTGACATGAGATTACAAAGTACGTTTTATTCTAAGTACATAAGAAAGAAAAATAAGATATTAGAGGAATCTGAGGCAAAGAAAGTTGGCAGGGGATAGTTCAAATATTTCTTTTTCTTTTTTTTTTGAGATGGAGTTTTGCTCTGTTGTGCAGGCTGGAGTGCAATGGTGCGATCCCAGTTCACTGCAACTTCTGTCTCCAGGTTCAAGTGTTTCTCCTGCCTCAGCCCATGCCCAGCTAATTTTTCAGTTCAAATATTTCTAAGGCCCAGCCTCTTGAGATAGACCTGTAGCCAATAATTTACACAGTAATAATAAAAATGACAAGGGAGTGAGTAAACTTAAGTGGTTCACAGGGCTAAAAGCAAGGCAGGATGCAAGGTATGAATGGAAAGAGAAAGTGAAATGTGTTGCCTGGTTATACAGAACTTGATATTTGTTGTTTTTTTTTGTTTTGTTTTGTTTTGTTTTGTTTTGACACAGAGTCTTGCTCTGTCGCCAGGCCGGAGTAAAGTGGTGCAGTCTCGGCTCACTGCAACCTCAGCCTCTTGGGTTCAAGCGATACTTCCGCTTCAGCCTCCCGAGTACCTGGGATCACAGGCGCATACCACCACGCCCGGCTAATTTTTGTACTTTTAGTAGAGACAGGGTTTCACTGTCTCGATCTCTGTACCTCATGATCCGCCCGCCTCAGCCTCCCAAAGTGCTGGGATTACAGGCTTGAGCCACCAGGCCCCGCCGGATATTTGTTTTAACAAATTTAAAAATTATCAGCTGCTACTTTTTTTCTTTTTTCCAGACGGAGTATTGCTCTGTTGCCAGGCTGGAGTGCAATGGCGCAATCTTGGCTCACTGCAACCTCCGCCTCTTGGGTTCAAGGGATTCTTCTGCCTCAGCCTCCCAAGTAGCTGGGACCACAGGCGCGTGCCACCATACCCGACTAATTTTTGTATTTTTAGTAGAGACGGGGTTTCACCATGTTGGCCAGGATGGTCTCCATCGCTTGACCTCTTGATCCACCTGCCTCATCCTCCCAAAGTGCTGAGATTACAGGCGTGAGCCACTGTGCCCGGCCTCTGTCTTTTCTTTGTTTTCTTTTTTCTTTTCCTCTTTCTTTCTCTTTCTTTCTTTTTCTTTCTTTCTTTCTTTTTCTTTCTTTCCTTCTTTTTTTCTCTCTTTCTTTCTCTCTTTATTTTCTTTCTTTTGTTTTGAGACAGACTTTTCATTCTTGTTGCCCAGGATGGAGTGCAATGGTGCCGTCTCCACTCACTGCAACCTCTGCCTCCCAAGTTCAAGCGATTATCCTGCCTCAGCCTCTGAACGCCTCCAGCGGGTGTGCAAATTTTCATAGGCAGCAAGAAGCCTCCATGTGGAAAGGAACCAAGACCTAGAACATTTCTCTTTTGATATTCCAATGTGTAAGAATGTAATAGATTAGATGGTCCCAACTGAAAAAGAACACCAAAGCCACCAGGAGCTAGTCATGAAGAAAGGGGGCATCTGGAGGTGTTAAATATAGTGAACCCCAAGTTTCTCTTCAAAGAATCAGTATGTCAGTATGTTCAGCTCTCTTATTCTTTAATTCTCTATTTTAAAGTTTAATTTCCTTGTAGTTTCAGTAAACAACCTTTTCCACCAGTTCTAACCAGTAGTTCATATCTGTTCCCCCAGTCCCCTGCCATGGCCTGACTCATCCTGGTCGCCTGCTCCAGTCGCCTGCTCCGGTCACCTGCTCTAGTCACCTGCTTTGACCCCTGCTTACTTGCTCTGACCTGCCCATAACCGTCCTTCCCTCCAAACTACTCAGCTCGCCACTCCGGCTCGTACCCCTGCTCCCTTTAAAATAGCCAATTGGAATTAGACTAGACTGTGGTCTACCCTAGTCAATAGGGGAATGACACAGCAGTAGGGGCTACCTCCGTCAAGGCATAAGTACCCCCTCCCCTCCTTGTCCAGGTGTGCGCTAGCCATTGTTCCATCTGTGAGCTGCATCCTTCTATAGAATTAAATTGCCTTGCTGAGGAAATTTATATTCAAGTGCTACTTCTTTTGTGGCATTGAAAATTCTACTTATAACAGAGAGAAATGACCAAGCAAGTGCCAGTATTTGGCATAACATGTGACTGACAAGAAGCTTTTCACCCTACACTTCACATCTTACTTGTCTTAGAGAGTATGTTCTCAAATATAAGTCAAAAATGCACTGGGTGTGGTGGCTCACGCCTGTAATCCCAGCACTTTGGGAGGCCAGAGAGGATGGATCTCCTGAAGTTGGGAGTTCGAGATCAACCTGACCAACATGGAGAAACCCCGTCTCTACTAAAAACACAAAATTAGCCAGGCATGGTGGCGCATGCCTGTAATCCCAGCTACTCGGGAGACTGAGGCAAGAGAATCACTTGAACTCAGGAGGCGGAGGTTGCAGTGTGCCGAGATCGTGCCATTGCACTCCAGCCTGGGCAACAGGAGTGAAACTCCGTCTCAAAAAAAAAAAAAAAGTATATAAATACGATGTCAAAATGTGATAGCTTGGGGCCCAAACCTAGGGTGGTCTGTAACCACCAATACCAGCAAGGTAATAATGGTTGCGCAAACTAGGGCTGCTGGTAGACTGGTCCACTTCTCTAATTCTCTCTTCAGCAGCTAAGTAGCTTGGAATTAAGGCAGTCCTCTTTGGACTGGTAAGTTTCTAAGCTTTTTAATTAATTCAAGGGGAAACAGGCAAACAGAAACTACTTCCCCAATAATGAATGAAAAGTACCAAAATTAAATAAAGATAACTAGTGTGTAATTTTAGGGAAGGACAATTGGATTGTGATTTTAACCAAGAAATGTAAAACTAAGTGGTTGTGATATATTATGCCTGAACTAAAGAAGTGCTCTAACAGAAGAAAGGGAATTCATGGCAGTCTCCCTGTCACCTTGAAAAGGAAAGTCCAGAAAGATTTGGCTGTGTGTTGCCTGCGCTACTCGGGGCCCTGGAATACTAATATGGTAGCTGACTCATGCATGGGCTGAGTATCTCCCTGTGTCAGACTAGGAAAGTTAGTGACACTTGTCATTTTTCAATAGGTTATAAAACTCAGAAACAGGTAGGCCAGATATGGTGGCTCATGCCTGTAATCCTAGCACTTTGGGAGGCCGAGGCAGGCAGATCACCTGAGGTCAGGAGTTTAAGACCAGCCTGACCAACATGAAGAAACCTCATCTCTACTAAAAATACAAAAAATTATCCATGCGTGGTGGTGCATGCCTGTAATCTCAGCTACTCCAGAGACTGACACAGGAGAATTGCTTGAACCTGGGAGGTGGCGGTGACAGTGAGCCAAGATCGTGCCAGTGCACTCCACCCTGGGCAACAAGAGTGAAACTCTGTCTCAAAAACAAAACAAAACAAAACAAAACTCAAGAACTGGACAGGTGTGGTGGCTCATGCCTGTAACCTCAGTACTTTGGCAGGCTGAGAAAAGAGGACTACTTGAGCCCAGGAGTTTAATACCAGCCCGGGCAACATAACGAGACCCCGTCTCAATTTTCAAAAATAAAAACAAAACAAACCTCAAATACAACCTCATAAAATTAATCCTGACAATTGCTCCCAGATGAATGCTGATGAAGATAAGCAAAACCTAAAAACAGTACTAATCTCACTTCTACCTCACCAAATATGTTTCTTTTCCTGAATTCTTCTTTTTTGGGGGTGGTGGGTGGGGGACAGAGTCTCGCTCTGTTGCCTGGGCTGGAGTGCATTGGCTGCATCTCAGCTCACTGCAACCTCTGCCTCCACGTTCAAGTGGTTCTCCTGCTTTAGTCTCCCGAGTAGCTAGGATTACAGGTGTGCACTACCATGCCCGGCTAATTTTTGTATTATTAGTAGACATGGGGTTTCACCATGTTGCCCAGGCTGGTCTTGAACTCCTGACCTCAAATTATCCACCTATCTCAGCCTCCCAAAACACTGGCATTACAGAAATGAGCCACTGTACCTGACCATACTTTTATGTTCTCAAATATTCCCTCTCCTCTTCATTCTCACAGTCTTAGTGTGGTGGACATCTATAGATCTATAGTTCAGCTTTCTTTTTGTAATAATTGCAATTCTCATCTTTTGGGGACCTGTTCCTTCTCACTCTAACCATGTGGTTCTACTGGGACTAGCCTTATGGTTCCCCTTACAACAGCCACTATTGGAGGCATATGACCTGGGAGGAAAATTAGGAGTCATAACTGAATGCAGAAACTTGACTTTATGCAAATCAAGGTTATCTTAGTGGTCATGGTGGATGACTTTTTAACAAGGGTCTCTCACGATATTAGTCTAAGCCAGAAGTCACCATACTGTTGACATTTAGGGTCATATCATTTCCTAGTTATGGCAGTTGTTTTATGTATTGTAAGCTGTTTAGCAGTATCCCTGGCTTCTACCCGTTAGATGCCACTGCACCCCTTCTCTAAGGTATCACTAAAAATATCTCCAGATATTGCCAGGTGACCCCTGGAGGGTGAAATCATCTCAGGATGAGAATTTCTGGACTGAACTATTTGTGGTAATCCTATTACTTTCTTCATTGGCCTCCAAAAACAGGCCAATGTCTAGCATTAAGGTATTGTCCACTAGAGGGCTTCTGGGAAGGTTTCCACAATCCTAAGAAAGTGGACTGGAAGTAAGAGAGCATTTTCTTGAGAGAAGTTGTTTTTATATGAATACTTAAACTAGCTGCAGCCAACATGGAGGGGGAAATGGAGAAATAAGAAATGTAAAGTAGGAGTTAGAATAAATTTTATCCTTAACTATTGAGCTGATGATTTCCCTGCATGCACTTAAAACAATCTTAGATAAAAAGAAAAAAGAGAAAAAAATACAAAAAGAAAAAATAAAACAAAACGAAATCTTATCTCTGTATTGCCACTTATTTTTTAGTGTATATGTATATACTAAAAAAAATACACATGCTTGAATGGGAGTATACTGTATATACTTTGTGTTATTTCTTTTTACATATTTGTAGATGATGCCTCCACATAAGTATATGGAAACCTGCCTCATTCTTTTCATTGACTGCAAATTATTTCATTTCATAAATGAGGAATAATTTATCTAACCAGTATCTTGGAGTCTTTTATTATTTTTTAAAATTTTTCTAATGCAAAGGATGGTTCCATAAACTTCCATTATACACAAGTCATTGGAATAGACATGAGAAGAGAAATTATTAGGCCAGGTGCCGTGGCTCACGCCTGTAATACCAGCACTTTGGGAAGCCGAGGCGAATGGATTATTTGAGCTCAGGAGTTTGAGACCAGCCTGGCCTGGAGATGGTGAAACCCGTCTCTACTAAAAACACAAAAAAATTAGCTGGGTGTGGTGGCATGTGCCTGTAATCCCAGCTACTCGGGAGGCTGAGGCAGGAAAATCACTTGAACCTGGGAGGTGGAGGTTGCAGTGAGCCAATATCATGCCACTGCACTCTAGCCTGGGTGACAGAGTGAGACTCCCTCTCAAAAAAAAAAAAAAAAAAATTATTAGGTGTGCATATGTGATTTTCATAGATATTACAAAACATCCTGAGCAGAGATTGAATTACTCTCATTATCAACATATGGTAGTGCCTGTTACCTCATACTCTGATGAATAAAGTAAGTTATCAAATTTTTGAGCTTTGGTAATTTCATGAAATATGATATGCAATGTCATTTCAATTCACATAATAAAACTTATCAGAATCAAAATGGAATCATTTGTGTAAAACCCTGGCAAATGGAAGACATTGAAAGGAGGGGTCTCACACACGTATGCCTAATAACAAGAACTATCACAAAAGATGGCAAAAAACACAATCTTACACAGAGGCTACTTCAGCTTCGCACAAAAAATACTTCTGTGAAAAATAAAATACTTCTATGAGTACATGTGCTGAGCAACTGCCTGTCCAACCTGGGAGTGACACCATCTTTGTTATTGGTCTCTGTAGTCAAAGATAATTGTTTCAAAATAGTTATGTAATCCCGTTCATTTTTCCTTGAAAAACCTTTTACCTACCAGAACATGCTCACTGTATTCCCATTGCAATGCTCAATTCTCAAAACTATCATTTTCTTTTAGAGAGTCTCTCTCTGCCTGTTATTTAGGTTGCCATAATCTGGTGTCAAGAAGTAGGACCCAAAGTGAGATCACCTTGATAGATCGGTGACCCCTGGAGTCAAGTGAAGTTCCCACATTGAGCCCCTTTGAGTTCTCCAGTCCTGCAGCTCACCTCTCCTGTCACGGTGAAACTCCTCTCATTTCGGTGAGTTCTTGGACTCCTTCATTTTGGTAAGTTCTTTTGACTTTCTTTGGGATTTGTTTTGGATAATAGCTGCCTTAATAAAAGACCATGTATCCCTCTTGAGACTAGAAAATACGTTTTTTTTTTTTTTTTCTGGGAAATCCTTTCAGTACAAAGACATTTTATCTTTCTGATGAGTATACTCTTCTGATTTCTGTAAAATTTACCTAATGTATTTTCTGGTGAGTTCTTTTGTTTTTTTTTTTTTCTTTTTCATGCCTCAGCAGCCATTATACAATTCAGTGAGTCCTAGCTGTAATGTAAAAACACCTGAGAAACTAACCACTAAATTTGTGGCTTAAAAAAAAAGTTTTTTTCTTTTTACCAACCTCTATGGAGATGTAACTCAGATCCAATCAATGAATATATGTTACTCATATTTTACAGTCTCATGAATACATTTAAAAGTGAAAGCTATAAGATCTTTGTTAACATATGTGTTTATGCATATTATATGTTGTGTTTACATAGTAAAAATCTGGCATAATTGACCAGAAATCCCTTAAGGAATCCTATTTATTTTGGCTTAGC
>PVKP010055210.1:0-11123 GCA_004027715.1 Plecturocebus donacophilus
ACTTCATATGATTGAAATTTTTATTGAAATTTAATTGTAAGAGGTAAAGATTTCTCTTTGTTTTTAGAGTTTCTTCATGAAAGTTGTAGCTGAAGTTATAATAGAGTTTCTAAGAAAAATAAAGGCACTTCTAACTTTAAAAACTTCTTTTGGACTGTACATAGACCATAACGATTTGGTACTTGCCGAATATGTGACAAGAAACACTATCCCTTGTAACTATGAGTTTGCCTTTTTAAAAAAAAATTACAAATAAGACTTAAGTTTGCAATTAAAATTACATCAGTGAACAGGTTTAGAGGCTGGCTTCCTAGGCCTGAATTTATTTAAACTTAACTTTAAATTATACTCATCACTTTGATGATTCCGTAGCACAACCAGAGATACCTATGTTTAAAACTTTTGTGAAATAAACCCAAGTCTAAACCATATTTACACACCGAATCACTCTTCAGTGGCCCAGAAAGGACTAACCTTTATATCACTGATTGCTCTGTTTTTAACCAGGGTATATACATCATATGGACCTCTGTTTTTGACAGAACTGCCTATAGCTTTCTCTCTTAGACATTTTCATTAGTCGTATTAGTTGGGTTTCATAAAGGTTTATTGAGCTTCTACCAAGTACTTATCACTGGACAAATAAATCTTTTCCTTTAATGAAGGGCCATTGGTAAAGGGTGGGTGAGGAGGAAAACAAGTATTACTGCATTACAGTAGTCACATTTTAGAATCTATTTTTGCCTAAAGGCTGGTTCCAAATGATAGATGCTTTCTAACATGTAAATGGGTTGATTTTTTTATATGCACTGTTTTTTAAGCTACCTAGAACCCTGTGATAATCAAGAGTTTGTGATACTTAGTTGGTGATCTGTTTATTGTTTCATTTGTTTATTCATTCAACACAAATTTGTTTATAATCCTCTATCCTGTTTGCAAGGATTACTAGCTTCCAGGCTTACCTCTCTGATTAACTTGTATCTGAACAATAGCTTAAGTAATTGTCACAATCCAGGTGTTGGAGATCAGGGCAGATTTCAAGGACAGTTACATCGTTCTCATCTCTGGGAATTCTAAGAATACACTGGTGGGACATGAGCAAAATATGCCAGAGGGGCATTCTAGGCTTATTTTAAAGGTTTCTAATTTAGGATTTAAAAATTGGATTGCCACAGTATAGGGAAAATATGTTTATTACCTCACAGCAGCTTTTTTGTTGCCAAAGGAAATTGTTGGCTTTGTTGTTTGCTACATGGAATGTGTAACTTTTTCCCCCTAAGCTTTGTCTTAGTCTCTTTTCAGCAGTACATTCCTTTTTCTTTCCTCTATTTAAAATCTCACGGCTGTCACACCCATTCTCTTTGCAGAGCTAACAATGACAACAGAACTGATTTGGCTTCTGTTGCGGCTTTTTAAAAATTATTTTTCATGTTTGTGGGTACGCAGTAGGTTTATATATTTATGGGGCAGATGAGATGTTTTGATACAGTCATGCAATGTGAAATAAGCACATCATGGAGAATGAGGTATCCATCCCTCAAGCACTTATTCTTTGAGTTACAAACAATCTAATTACATTCTTTAAGTTATTTTAAAATATACAATTGTTATTGACTATAGTAATCCTGTTGGGCTATCAAATAGTAGGCCTTATTCATTATTTCTATTTTTTTTTGTACCAATTAAGCATTCCCACCTCCCCCCATCCTCTACCCCCAGCCACCCTTCCTAGCCTCTGGAAACCATCCTTTTACTCTCTATGACCATGAGTTATTGCTGTTTTCTTTAAAGCAGGAATAAGTCCTCACAGGCACAGAGAACAAAAACAATCTCTTTGTACAAAAAGCAAAGCAAAACTTACTAAACAGACTTTTAAAAGGAGATTTTACTCTTATTCTTTAAAAAATACACACACTCATATACACACACATACACACACCACTTCTTAAAGCTAGCAGAACTACTCATTGGTCAGTAATTCTGTTAAGAGAGTTTTCCCTGATATAGCTGTATATAAATTTATATGTGAGATTAAAAATCCAAAAATATGATATTTTTAAACATTAGAATTCCACTGAAAATGCTAAAGTCATAGAAGTTCTAATATTTAAAAGTAACTTCAAGGAGAAAGGTCTGTGTTAACTGTTAATGATTAGGTTACTAAATGGTTAGCCAAGCACACCATAGGTGCCTTTCTGTAGGTAGCTACATTCTGCTTAGAAAAATAGTTATTTATCCAGTGATTTTTCTCCTTTCTTAGGCCCAAATCACAGAAAATTAATTTCTCTCATTTTGATTTATGTATTCATTTCATATATATTTATTGAGCTTTTACTGTATAGCAGACACTGTGTAGGACCTAAGGACCCAGCTGTGAGCAAGATAAATAAGGTCTTTAGGCTTACAACCCAGAAATTCCAATAAAGTCTATCAACTAATCAGGTGGCTGGAGCTCAGGGAGCACCTAGCCAGGTGAGACAGACATGTTCTCAAGCTACAAGGCAGGCAGAACAGGTAAGAAGGTAGATAGTAACAGCCACTCTTCAAGTTCCTGCTACATGCTAGGTTCTGGGTTTTGGGGCAATGTTTCTCAGTGGGTTTCCTGAACTACTGAAGTACCTGACTACATACTAAGATTCCCAAGCAATTAGGTACGAGTAAGCAACAGGTTTATTTTGTTCACATTTATTTCACATTTGGAAATGTAAGGTAAATTATATTCCTCCAAATCCTGTTTAATTTATCGTATCTGTTATAATTTATTAGACTGTTAATAGAAAACAAGGATTGATTGCATTGGCTGTTTTGTCTTGGCAAACATTCATTTAACAGAAGCATTTGACTCTGACATCTGAATTTTCACGTCATTCATAGGTTATGATTAAATTTATATTCATTCTTCCTTGCTTGAGTTAATTACATTCTTAGCTTCCCAAAATGGATCATGGCTCAACAGTGGTTCATTGAAGCATAAAGTATAATAAATACTGTAAACCAGTACAACGTAGTTCAAACTGCAGTTGACCCTTAAACAACGTGGAGGTTAGGGTGTCAACTCTTGGCACAGTCAAATGCAAGTATAACTTTTGACTCCCCCAAAACTTAACTACTAATAGCCTACTGGTGACCAAAAGTTTTACCAATAACATTAATCTATTAACACATATTTTGTATGTTATATGCATTATATAGAGATTAATAAGGTGAACTAGAGAAATAAAATGCTGTTAAGAAAATCCTAAGCAAGAAGAAATGTATTTACTGTTTATTAAGTAGAAGCGGATTATCATAAAGGTCTTTGTTCTTGTCACTTTCACACAGAGCAGGTAAGGAGAAGAGGCAGAGGAAAGGTTGGTCTTGCCATCTTAGAGGTAGCAGAGGCAGAAGAGGTGGAGGAAGGTGGCAGAGGAGGCACATGAGGCAGACACACTCAGCATAAATTTTATTGAAAAAACTCTCCATATAAGTGGACTCACACAGTTCAGACCCGTGTTGTTTAAGAGTAAACTGTAGTTCAGCATTAGTATAGACATAATTCAAAGAACTCCAATAGTAGTATAGATTATTTTTGTACTAGTTTCCATAAAAGAAAATTTGATTAAGAAGTGAATAGGCCGGGTGCAGTGGCTCACGCCTATAATTCCAGCACTTTGGGATGCTGATGTTGGAGGATGATTTGAACCCAGGAGTTTGAGACCACCAGCTGGGGCAACATATGAAGACCCCATCTCTACAAAAAATAAGGGGAAAAAAATAGCCAAGCAGCCGGATGCGGTGGCTCATGCCTGTAAATCCCAGCACTTTGGGAGGTGGGTAGATCACAAGGTCAGGAGTTTGAGACCAGCCTGACCAATATAGTGAAACTCCACCCATCTCTACTAAAAGTACAAAAATTAGCCAAGCGTGGTGGTGGGCGCCTGTAGTCCTAGCCACTTGGGAGGCTGAGGTAGGAGAATGACTGGAACCCGGGAGGCAGAGGTTGCAGTGAGCCAGGATCACACCACTGCACTCCAGCCTGGGTGACAGAGCGAGATTCCATCTTAAAAAAAAAAAATTATCCAAGCATGGTGGTGCATGCCTATAGTCCCAGCTACTTGGGAGGCCGAGGTGGGAGAATTGCTTGAGCCCAGGAAATCAAGACTGCAGTAAGCTGTGATTGTGCCACTGCACTCCAGCCTAGGCAAGAGTAAGACAGCAGAATGAGTTCTTGGGTTAAATACTTCATCAAATGACGCTATTGGATGGCATACGCAGTGGTAATGGGATGGTCGATGGAAGAGTGATAACTACATTGTGGCCACTACTAGAGAGGAAGAGGTTGCTTTACAGTTGGATGAAACTAATGTGTGCAAAGTAAGAATCAATTCTTGTCATATGTGCTGTATGTATGCTGAAGAGGTGGGAGCAGTCATCACTATTTATCAATGACAAATACATATTACAAGAGAAGTTTTTCACTTAGTGATTATTTTTGCAGGTGCTGAGTTAGATTTTAAAAGATGAGGCAGAATTAGTACTGTTGACTGTGCTTCAAAAGGACACCACCAGGAACGTGAAAGTACAACCCACAGACAATTATTGTAAATCATTTATTTAATAAGGGACTTACTTATATCTGGAATAAAGAACTCTTACAACTCAGTAACAAAAAAGACAAATTATCCCAGCAACAACTGGCAAAGGATTTGAAAAGATGTTTCTCCAAGGATGATATGCAGGTGGCCAATAGCACATGAAAAGAAGCTCAGCATTTTTATTCACCAGACAAATGCAAATCAAAGCCATAATGAGTTACCACTTTATACTTGCTACAATTTGTAGAATCAAAAAAGTCATCAGGGGTCTGGCACAGTGGCTCACTCCTGTAATCCCAGCACTTTGGTAGGCCGAGGCAGGCAGATCACTTGAGGCTGGGAGTTATAGACCAGCTTGGCCAAAATGGTGAAAACCTGTCTCTACTTAAAATACAAAAAACTTTGCTGGGATGGTGGCATGCATGAGAACCTGATGCAGGCTTGAACCTGCGAGGCGGAGGCTGCAGGAAGTCAAGATCATACCACTACAGTCCTACTGGGCAACGGAGCAAGATTCTGTCTCAAAAAAAAAAATGTCATCAGGTAGCAACGAATGTTGGCAAGGATTTGGAGAAATCTGAACCCTCACTGGCTGCTAGTGGGAAAGTAAAATGATGCAACAGCTTTGGAAAATGGTCTGGAAGTTCTTCACTTGATTAAATGCAGTTACCATGTAATCCAGCAATTCCACTCCTAGTTAAATGCTCAAGAGAAATGAAAACCGGTGTTCATGTAAAAATTTGTACGACTGTTTATAGTATCATTACTCATAATAACCAAAAGGTGGAGGCTGGGCACAGTGGCTCATGCCTGTAATCCCAGCCCTTTGGGAGGTGGAAGCAGGAGGATTGCTTTGCTTGTAGTCAGGAGTTTAAGACCAGCTTGGGCCACACAGAAAAACTCCCATTTCTACAAAAAAAAAAAAAAAAAAAAAATTTAATTATTTAAAAACAATAATTAGTATTATTTTGACTGTCCTAAATTGTTTATTAGGTATGAATTTTACAAACGTTACTTAAATTAGCGGTAACAGTGGAGCTAGAGAGTATTGCGCCTTCTCCAAGCTGCCCAGCAAGAACCACCAATAGTGTGGTGGAACTTATGGCCCTTTCCAAGGCCATTGCTCTTTCAGGCTGCACATGTCAGCCCATGCATCTCCCTGTGCTTGTGGACTAATTTGCTGGTCCATTGGTTATCAGGATTTCTTCTGATAGCTTTATGGAATGGATAAATGAGAATAACCTCAAAAATTTGTATGTGGAGTCTTCACCAACCCAGTAAGAATTCAGGACTCAGAGCCCCACAGTGCCATCCAGCTCACTCCTCTGCAACGGACTGAAGGCTTTGAGCAAACTTTAGCTGGTTAACACCATAATGGACAGGTTTGCCATAAGTTGCACCCTTAGGAACTGGGCGTTTTCGGCCACCACTACGAACACAAATCCTATATATAACGTAACCTTGCTTGGCCTTATAGCCCAGGCAGCACACTTTATCTGGCCAGGTGGGGCAGGGAGTCCTGTGGAGAGCAGAGAGCTGCTGGTATTCCCAGCAGCGGACCCTTGGAAGACAGTGCATGACATCAGACTGCTTCTTTCTCCATAGTTCCTGGATGTACTTGTATGTACCCATCCTGGCTTACCTGATGGCTGCTGCCAGATGGAAAGGAAAGAGCTGTACTATTATTGCTGGTTTTTTTTTTTTTTAATAGAGATTGGATCTCACTGTGTTGTGCAGGCTGGTCTTGAACTCCTGGGCTAAAGAGATCCTCCCACCTCAGCCGTCTGAAGTGCTGAGATTACAGGTGTGGCCACCATGCCCAGCCTAGAAATAATAAATAATTTAAAATTTGTTTTGGCCAGGCACAGTGGCTCATGCCACCATGAGCTGGCCAAGACAGGCAAATTGCTTGAGCAGGAGATCAAGACCAGCCTGGGCAACATGGCGAAACTCTATCTCTACAAAAAATGGGATATGAAAGCTAACCTCCAGTTCAAAACAGGAATCATTAAACTGGTTGTAAACAACCTTTGTGAAATATCTCAAACAATATCAATTACCTTCTACTGTTTAAAAACTATCAGTAGTATTATTTAAATATTATGTTTCATTTTTATTATCTGAAAGTTATGATCTTAAAAATTTTCCTCAAATTTGTGGTTTGCATCTGGGTATCATGTACTCAATATTAAAGGAATTAAAGTCAGCTTCTTTACCAATGAATTGTAGGGAACACAAGTTAAGATGAAAAAGTAGACCGGAAATACACATGCAGATATTTTGCATTCACATTATTATGCAACATAACCTTAACTCTGTTACTAAAAAGACTCAACTGATGCAGAAAAAAACATTGGCCAAAATCCAACATCTTTTCATGATAAACACCCTTTCACGATGAACTAGGAACAAAGGGAACCTCTCAGCATAATAAAGCCCGAAAACCCACAGACAACAGTGTACTCAGTGGTGAACCACTCAAAGGTTTTCTTCTAAGATCAGGAAAAAAGCAAGGATTCCAACTTCTACAACTGCCTTTTGACATAGTACTGTGACTTCTAGCCAGGATAGGAAAAAGAAATAAAAGACATCCACATTTGAAAGGAAGAAGTTAAATGATCTGTTCACAGATGACATGATCTTATATGTAGAAAACCCTAGAGATTCCACACCAGAAAAACTGAGCTTACAACAAAGTCAGCAATTTGCAGGATATGAATGTAACACCTACAAATCTGTTATATCTCTGTACACTAGCAGTAAAGAATCTGAAAGACATCAACAAATGGAAAAAATTTCTCGCTCAAAGGTAGGAAGAATCAGTATTGTTAAAATGGCCATACTGCCCAAAGCAGTTTATAGATTCAGTGCTATTCATATTAAACTACCTTTGAGATTCCTCACAGAACTAGAAAAGACAGAATTCTAAAATTTATATGGGGGCCAAGCATAGTGCTCATGCCTGTAATTCCAGTACTTTAGGAGGCTGAGGTGGGCAGATCACCCGAGGCCAGGAGTTTGAGACCAGCCTGACCAACATGGTGAAACCCTACTTCTATTAAAAATACAAAAATTAGCTGGGTATGGTAGTGGGCGCCTATAATCCTAGCTACTTGGAAGGCTGAGTTAGAAAAATCACTTGAACTCAAGAAACTGAGGTTATATACTGTGAGCCAAGATCTCACCACTGCACTCCAGCCAGGGCAACAAAGCAAGACTCCATCTCAAAAAAAAAAAAAAAAAAAAAAAAAAAAAAAAAAAAAAAAAAAAAAAAAAAAAAAAAAAAAAAAAAAAAAAAAAAAAAAAAAAAAAAAAAAAAGCAAACAAACATATAAAACCAAAAAAAGAGCCTGAATAGTTCTCAACTTCAGACTATACCACAAGGCTGCAATACCCAAAACAGCATGGTACTGGTACAAAAACAGACACATAACCAATGGAACAGAATGGAAAACTCAGAAAGAAGACCACACACCTACAACTATCTGATGTTTGGGTTCTTTACGCCACATGCAAAAAATAACTCAGGATAGATTAAAGTCTTAAATGGAAAACTCAAAACTATTTAAAACTCTGGAAGACAACCTAGGCAGTACCGTTAAGGACATAGGCATGGGCAAAAATTTCATGACAGAAACACCAAAAGCAATCGGAACAAAAGCAAAAATTGACAAATGGGATCTAATTAAACTAAATACCTTCTGCACAGCAAAAGACACTATCAGGAAACAGACAACCTGCAGAATGGGAGAAAATTTTTGCAAACTATGCATCTGACAAAGGTCTAATATCCAGCATTTATAAGGAACTTAAACAAATTTACAAATAATGAACAACCCAATTAAAAGGTGGAAAAGGGCATGAGCAGACACTTTTCAAAAGAAGACATACATACAGCCAGCAAGCATGTGAATAAAAATCTCAGCATCACTGATCATTAGAGACATGCAAATCAAAACCAAAATGAGATACCTTCTCACACCAGTCAGAATGGCTACTATTAAAAAAAATTTTTTTAAGTCAAGAAAAATAATAGATGCTGGCAAGGTTGCAGAAAAAAGGGAACCCTTATACACTGTTAGTGGGAGGGTAATTTAGTTCAACCATTGTGGAAGACAGTGTGATGATTTCTTCAAAGACTTATAGGCAGAAATACCATTCAACCCAGCAATCTCATTACTGGGTATTTACCCAAAGGAATATAAATCATTCTCTTATAAAGGCACATGCACAGTTATGTTCATTGCAACACTATTCACAATAGCAAAAACATGGAATCAACCTAAATCCCGGTCAATGGGAGACTTGAAAATATGCTGCATATACACAGTGGAATACTATGCATCCATAAAAAAATGAGATAAACCACAGAATGGGAGAAAATATTTGCAAATCACATATCTGATAAGGGTTTAATATCCAGAATGTATTAAATATATTAGGCAACTCCTACAACTCAACAACAGGAAATTAAACAACAAATGGGCAAAGAACTTGAATAGACATTTCTTCAAAGATATACACATGAACAACAAGTGCATGGAAAGATGCTCAGTGTCAGTTGTCCTTGAGAAAATACAAATCTAAGCCACAAATGAGATGCCACTTCATACACAAATGGAACATAAGAGTTTATGAGAATATAGACACAAATTTATAAGCATTGTACATTGCTGATTGGGATGTAAAATGGCAGCTGCTGTGGAAAACATTTTATTGATTACTCAAAAAGTTACACATAGAGTAACCATATGACCCAGGAATTCCACTCCTGGCCATATACCTAAAAGAATTGAAAAAAGGGACTCAAATAGATATTTGTGCCTGAAAGTTCATTGCATTATTATTCACAATATCCAAAAAGTGGAAATAATCCAAAGATCTATTAACAGATTAATGGATGAACAAAATGTGGTATATCCATACATTGGAATATTATTTAGCCATAATAAAGGATTGAAGTACTGATAAATGCCACAACATAGATGAACCTTGAAAGTATGCTAAGTAAAAGAAGCCAGACATAAAAGGAAAATGTATGATTCATCAATAGGCAGATTTTTGAAAACAATTGAATAAGCAAATTTATAGGGACAAAAAGTAGATTTGAATTTGCCAGGAACTAAAGATGTGGGTAGATTGGGAAGTTATGGCTTAATGGGTACAGAGTTCCTTTTTGGGTGATGAAACAGTTAGGAAATAGATGGTGGTGACAGTTTCACGACATCATGAGTGTACTTAATGCCACTAAATTGTATACTTAAAATAGTATAGTGTATTACGTATATTTTACAATAGTAAAAAAGAAAGAACACAAATAATGTACACAGTGTTCAATCCTTTTGAGTGCAGAGAAGTGACAGGTTATTATGGGATGGAAATTGGAAAAGTTGTTGATTCTTGGGCTCAGTACCTACTGGATACTACTGGGAACTGACATAGTGTGGAAAGGATTCAAGCTTTGCTTTCATGAACTTCAATCCTGAGCAGTTTGTTACAATTCCAAACTTCTATTTCATAGGGAAGTAAGGAGTCAGGTGAAGTATCTTAAAGGACTAAGCTTATGTTGCATATCGCTAGGGCCAACCACTTTGTTAGATACTTCCTTTAAATCATCTCTTCTAGTTTTTATTGTAATCTTAAGGGATAGTTATTGCCCCCATTTATTGAGGAGAGAGGAAACTGAGGCATATAGAGGTTAAGCAATTTGCCCAAGGTAATACAACTGTGCAAAGGCCAGAATACACACTTGTATGTTTTTGATACATCATGATCCCTTGTAAAGCTGACGTACCATTATATTAAAGATTTATGGGATAAACTGAATCAATGCTCTTACCAAGGTTAGGTAGGATTTGAGTGGGCTGACCTGAAGAGCAGATCAGACTTTCCCAGATTTGCAAATACATTCATTAGATTAGAATAAGAAAGTTTCAAAAAAAAAAAAAAAAAGAAAGTTTCACGTAACTGTCTACTACTTTTATGCATGGACTAATGCTCACTATTAAGAAGATATATCCACATCCTTTGTTTACATTTGTTGTTCTTAAAGTGCCTGCTGATAGATCAGTTTATCCATGTCTGACACCTCACAGTAGAAGTTAATTGTCATATATGAAACCAATGTAAAGAGATTCGTGACTCAACATTGGCATTATAATTCAGCACACCTGTTCAGAGCCAGCCCTCCACATTTTTCCCTTTTGCCTGAGGTGAAGACTTCTTCATAGATTACAGTAACACTTTTTGACAAGCTTAGACTGGGTGGAGCTGCCATGTAATGACAGAACACAATTGATGATATCTCAGTAATGCATTCTTTTTTGATTTGGGCTGTCACCATTTATTACTGTAAAAGCATTCATCATTAAATAGCTGGTGCAACCTGTCCACTTTTTGTTTTCGGTAATGGTAATGCCTAAGAAAGTATATTTAATTGTCTAGTTATGAAATATTAGCTGGCTTTGAGGGTAATATATCTAGTCGTATTTTCTTTTATGTATCATTTAAAAAGTAGCCATCTTACTATTTTCCAAATAAAAATTAAAA
>PVKP010055211.1:0-11121 GCA_004027715.1 Plecturocebus donacophilus
ACCAACCTAATGGAAAGGAAAAAAAAAAAAACAGATTTGAACTCAGACCTGGAACAAGCAAATTTAATAAATATTTACAGAACCTACCACCTCATATCCCCAAAACATATATTTTTTTCAATATTATATTATACCTATTCTAAAAGTGATCACATAATAGGAAATAAATCACTTTTTAGTAATTGCATAAGCATTTCACAGATTTGAATGAAATCCTGAGCAATACAGCAAGATTCTCGTTCTCTCTCCCTCCTTCTCTTTCTTTTTTCTCTTTTATTCTACTTCTTTCTTTCTCTTAAAAAAAAGAAAAAGAAAAAGAAAATAGATGAACTTGTGTCTTAAGAAAAAGAAAAAAAAAGTATCCCTGAGACTTTCCTTATTTCTCTTTCTCTGAGTTTCCCTTGGGATTCCCATCTAATTTTTTTTCTTTCTCTTTCTCATTCACCTTTTGTAAAAAAAAAAAAAAAAAAAAAAAAAAAAAGAATCTGGCAAAGAATGAACCAATGAATAGGGAGTTCAGGATTTGGGGTTTTTGCTAATAAAAAGTAGTTATAGGAGATTTTGAGATGTTTATCCATCATTCAGAACCTTCTAAAGACACTCTGACTTATAAATCAAGCATCTTACCATGTAAGCAGTATCAGGGAAGTAAATGAAGGGCAAAATCTTTTACAAGTCTAACATAGAGGGATGTGGTTTACAAAGCATCTGAAAAAAATAAAAATATTGGGCCATGATGGAATGTAACATATGTGTTTTGGATTAAAAAGGGTGAAATTATATTTAAATGTTTATTAAAAATGACAGGTTAAAGTACTTGCAGTTTTCAAACAAGGACACATCAAACGAGGTAGGGTGCTAAATGTAATTTTTATTTCTAACTTAGTTATTTGTTGTAAACTCTATGATCAGTTTATCCTGTTTATTTGGTAAGTACCACCCCTCCTTTACCAACACCCCCTAGATTGTCTTTATTTTACTCAGACTCTACAAAATTTGCGCTGAACCCTTGTTATGAAAAATCAACTGAGATTGTGACTTCTGTTAATTTACAAACTCCCTTATGCTTTAGTTTAAGCAACAGGACACCAGGAGCTTCAAGTGCTGTGGGTCATGTGATCCATTGACCTCTATCTGGGTTCTATGACTCTGCCTAGTAACAATTGATTAATGGTGTATGGTAACTTTGAGAGAATATCTCATCAGTTCCCGTGAATTTGAAGACTTCCTCATTATCTTGGGCCTTTCACTGCTGCCCTTAGAAAATTTTACTCAAAGATTATGTTGAACAAAGTCTTCTCAAAGAAGTTATTTTTGCTGTTTGGTTATCGGGGAGCAGAAGGCTTGATGGTCATTTACAGTATTGAAAAATGGTAGGGGATGCAAGCGGCCATTAGAAAGCAGGGACATCATTTAGGCTTCCTTCCTCTTTGCTCCACCTCCGGGCTTTCGGAAGAAGCAATGTAACAAAAACTATCACTCCAGTGACAAGTTGGTCTCAAACTTGTCTCTGTCTCTGTCTCTCTGTCTCTGTCTCTGTCTCTCTCTCTCTCTCTCTCTGTGTGTGTGTGTGTGTGTGTGTTGGTGTGAGTAGGTTTAGAATTTCTGATTTTTGTGTGGGATAGAGGTTATAAGCACATTTATTTATTGAGTTTTAGTATTCAGTAGCCACCTGAGTTCATGACAGGCACTGTTTTTTATCCAATATCTATTCTTCTCTTCTTATTAATAGAATTTCAGTTTTATTTGGGGCAACAATGTACCAGATTTAAAATATTCTACTTGTCACACTTTTTTGTATCTAGAGTCACTTATTAACCTGTTCTAGTCAACTGGATGTAAACTGAACTCTACTGGAAAAGCTATCTTTTTCCTGATTAAAAGGAATAAATTTAGCTGGTTTGTTCTTTGTCCCTTGCTTTCTCTCTTCTTCCTGCCATGACAGATGCAATGGTCAGATGTGGAGCAACTATTACCTGACCATGAGGATAACAACCATATGCTAAGGATGGTGAAACTGGAAGCTGGATGGAAACTGGGTCTCCCATAACTTCCTGAGCTGATGTACAGCCCTGATTTCTCTACTCTTGAATTTCTTGTTATGTAAGAAAAAAAAAACTTGCATTTGGTTAAGCTACTGAAATCTGATTTCTATTACATATAGTTGGATGTAGCCTTCATTGACCCTGTTCCACTTGAATGATACTTTCTCCAACATTTCCACTTGTCTGATACTCTCTGAACCTCAGTTTCCTCATCCACCAAGTGAGGTTGAAAATCACTGTCCTTATCTCAAAGGATAGTTGTGAGAATTAAGTGAAATAGACAATGCATACTGAGGTCTTATAATAATATCTGACACTCTGAAGTTCTCAATATGTATTCTTATTATTACGGTTTCAGTTCTGGTGGCTATTGCTTCTGACAAACCACTGTGTCTTGTCCCTCTCTAACATTCAAGTTAATTCCATCATTTTACGACCTGAAAGATGATCATATATCTATGTATTTGTGTTGAGAAGCATTTAACACATCACTTATCTCCCACCTATTGCATAGATACCTAGTCCATGGACAAATTGCTAAATCAAAGACACAAAGTCACATCTAAACTTTTAATTATTGGATTATAATCTCTGAGTAGTTGATATTTGGCTCTGTGTTCCCCCTGCAAACCCCACCTTGAATTGTAATAATCCCCACAGGTCAAGGGTGGGACCAGGTGGAGGTTATTTGATTATGGGGGCTGTTTCTCCCATGCTGTTCTTGAGATAGTGAGTGAGTTTCATGAGATCTGATGGTTTTATAAGCATCTGGCAATTCCCCGACTTGCACTCACTTCGTTTTGCCACCCTGTGAAGAAGGCAACTGCTTCTCCTTTGCCTTCTGCCTTTATTATAAGTTTCCTGAAGCCTCCCCAGCAATATGGATCTGTGTATCAATTAAACCTCTTTCCTTTATAAATTACCCAGTCTCACGTATTTCTTCATAGCAGGGTGAGAATGGACTAATACAGTAGTTGTTTCTGTTTCCAGGGGAAAAGAAACTGGGCTTTTTCAAGTGGAAACAAGTCATGATCTGAGCCCAGATTGCCTGAGTATTTACTGAATTAGAGATTCTCTTTTGTCATCAGGGGCAAGGAATCAAGAGTTCAGTTTGTAACTGAGCTCATACTATAGGTAATGAAGGCTTTTGTAAGCAATGTATGTCCATCAGGTATTTGTGCCATTCAACCAGCCAAGAAGCTTTGGAATTCTTTGTTGTTAATACCAAAAACTTTTACTTATTAACTGTTTTTATGCCAAGATGGAAGGACACTTACATGGTGAATGCACAGTAACTGATTTCACAAGTAACTGTAGACTATTTTAGGTATTTCAGTCCCCATTACTCTCAGCATGAAGTTTTGTAACAACAGTTTTTAAAAATCTGGCATAGGCTTTAGGAGACCTAAGTTCTAATTGAAGTTCTATATTATCATAAATAAGTTATTTAACTTCTCGGAGCCCTTCTTTTCTCACTTACATAATGAGAAGGACTTCTAGAGATGATCTCGTATGACTCTGCACTTTCCCCAGCTTTACCAGCCTCCCTTTATTGTACCCAACTCATTCCTGTTTAGTCTGCTTTCATTTATTCATGACCATCCTTTCTTTTTGCTAATTCCTAGAATATATCAACTTACTCCAATATGCTTCCATATTCTATGATCCATTTCATTTTACCTTAATGTCAGAACTTGTAAAAGAGGGACACATGTATATTTTCAATACAACAGAGAGAAAGCTGCCCTTTTGCTTCTGCCTATATTCAAACCCATAAGCGGCATCAGCTTTAACATTTCAAGCTAGCATTTCAGGAAGAGTAAAATCATCTTCAACCACATACCTGGTCATTATGCTAACATCTCATTCCCTGCTTTCTCATGATACTGATTTTTCTCTATCAGTGATTTCTGATAGGAACAGTGAACTAGCATGTGTGGAAGGCAAGCTCCTGGGGAAACCAATTTTGTTAGCAATTTCTCTTTCTGCCAGCTGTAGCTTCCAAACATTGCCTATATTTTGGCTTTTATTTCTATATTTATTTTAAATAAACATAATATAACAAAATATATACATTAATAAGTATATAAATACATATATACATATATATTTTATAGCTTTATTGAGATATAATTCTAATAGAAACCTTGAATATATTTAATGTATACATTTTGATGGGTTTGGATACATGCATATGTCTGTGGAACCATTAGCACAATCAGTGTAATAAACATCCATCACTTCCAGGTTTTCTTCTGCCCATTTGGTATGTGTGGGTGGTGGGGGGGCAGAAAGAACACTTAACTTGAGATCTACCTTCTTAAGAACATTTTAAGCATACAATAAAGTATTATGAACTATAGGGACGATGTGGTACAGCAGATCTCTGGATCTTATTTTGTCTTGCATCATTGAAACTTTATACCTATTGATGATGGACTATTCTTCAGCCTTAAAAAAGATGGAAATTTTGCCTTTGACAACAATGCAGATGAACCCAGAGGAGATTATGTAAGTAAAATAAGCCAGGCACAGAAGGACAAATACCACCTTCCACTTATATAAAGTATCTAAAGCAGTTAAACTCAGGGAGGAGAATGATGGCTACCAGGAGCATGCAGAAGGGGACAATGTGGAGTCTCTACATGCCTATTTATCAAAACCTGGCTGTCGAGTGCATGCATGGTGGTAGTACAGAGAAAAGCCATTGGATTTATTTTGGAGGAATCACTGTTAGATTCTTTGGAGGGAACAGGCTGAAAATACTGAGTGAGTTTTCTCACTTAGAGCCCCTGTGAAATGTCCACGTTGCTATGAATACATGAGCAATGAAAGAAGAGCCTGTCTTGTTCATGTCTTCTGCCTGCTGTTTCATGTCAGCACATAGCAAGTGGCAATGAGACTGCCCACCCAGCTCACCTGTGCTGACTGGCAGGTGCCACGTGCCCACCCAGAGCCCAGTGCAGGAGTGGAGATGAGCCGTCCCCATTTTATCCCAGCAGCTCTCTGCAACGCAGACCCTTCTAACGCTCCTGCCATCTCCCTTCCATATGATTGGGCAGACCCCAGCTCTACAAGTTACTGAATTCTCAGTCTGCAATATTACACTCTTGGGCTTTTTGTTTTTGTTTTTACTCGTTTGTTCTGTTTTAGTGGAGAAAAAACAGATAATTTTTTAAAGTGTATTTTGGTTCAGTGGAGGAAATAATGATTTCTAAAAGCATCTTTTGAAATTAGCTAGTTTGATTTTCACAGAAAACCCACATGGCTAAAGTGAGTTATTAAAAAAAACCTTAATATCTGGTAGACATAGCTCCCCCATTTTTGCTCCCACACATTTGTTATTTGAGTACATTTTTTCTAAGGTTTTCAATTTTGAATCAGTTTGTCAAGTTCTCTCCTTCCCATACACTCTTTGTTCTTAATAAAAAATCATGCTGGAATTCTGGTTGCAATTTCTTTTTTAATATATTGAGCAATATTCAGAAGAAATTTACTTTTAAAAATGTTACATTATTCTATCCATGAATGTAATTTATTCTTCAACTTATTCAGGTCTTTTCTATATCTCTTAATAGAATTTAAAAATTGTGCTCTTCAAGGTAAGATGAATTTCTATTATATATCAGTGGTTCTCAAGTGTAATTCAGAAACTACCAGAGATCCCTGATACCCCTCTGAGGCATCTGTAAGATAAAAATAATTTTAATATTTACCTTAAAAATTATTTAACCTTTCATTCTCATTTTCCCAAAGCAACCCCTAGCTGAGACATGGCTTTCTTATGGCAGAGGAAAAAGCACAGTGGCAGAACCACAGGAAAATTGTTAATGCTCCTCCTTGGACACGGGATGATCATACTTGCGAACAATGGGATGGTAAGTTCACTCTTGACAGGGTACCAGAGAAGAGATCTCTAGAGGTGGGCCGAGTGTAGAAGGTGGTAAATAATTAGGAAGGGCATTAGAATCTTCTACAAACACTAGAAAGAATAATAATTATGGGAGTCATCAACTTCATTTGTTTCCGGCCTTACAGAAAATGAGTGAAAAGTTTTTAAGTTTAATGCTTGCTGTAGGTTTTTGGTAGCTCGCTTATTATCACGTTACAGACCTACCTATTTGTAGTTTTAACTTTTAAAAACACATTAATACCTTGACAATAAAATTTATTAGGAGTTTTCCCTCCATATATCTACTAAGCTTACTATGCAATTTTTCTTTTCTAGTACATTAACATGAATTAAATGGAATTTTGCTTTCTAGAGATAGAGGCTTGCTCTGTCACCTAGGTTGGAGTGCAGAGGTACAATCATAGCTCACTGTAACCTTGAATTCCTGGGCTCAAGAGATCCTCTCACCTCAGCCTCCTTAGTAGGGATTACAGAAGCATGCCACCATATCCAGCTAATTTATTTTTATTGTTAGTAGAGACAGTGTCTCTCTATTTTGCCCAGGCTGGTCTTGAACTCTTATCTCAACCTCCCAAGTCACTGGAATTACAGGTGTGAGCCACTGTGCCCAGCCAATTAAATGGATTTTTAAAAAGTTCGTCTGTCTTGTCTGCCTTGTTTTTCTGAGTAAAAAAAAAAAAAAAATCTACTTGATCATAATACCTGATCAATATTCCATTGAATTGATCAATATTTCAATCAATCTGATCAACTACTTGATCAATATTCTATTGAACTATGCTAGCTAATACTGTACTTAGGATTTTATACCTTTTTGTTAAATGAAATTGGCCTATAAATTTTCTCTATTTGTATGCCCTTCCTTGATTTTTGGTGTTAAATTATAGCCTCATAAAATGAATTGGGCTGCTTTTCTTATTTTTCTGTGTTGTAGAGCGATTTCTCTAAGGTCAGGATTACTTGTTCCTTTGAAGTTTGGCATAAACTATCTCAGTCTAGTTTATGGAGGGAAAGACAGGATATTATATATTTAATTTCAGTGTATTTCATAGGCTTGTGCACTTATGTATTTTGCTTCTTGTGTCAATATTGGCTTTTTACATTTTTTCCCAAAATTAATGTGTTTAATACAGGTTTCAAAATTACTGGTGTATTACTGTTCATGACACTTTTATAATTTTAAAAACATTTGTATACTTTTTTTTTTTACTAATTCTATCAAGCTGTTTTATTTTTCCTTTTTGTAAGATTTTTCAGCAAAATCAGTATCCCTGAAGCTTTTAAAGAGTATTTACTCATAGAAATAAGGTTCTGCTTTTTGGGTTATCAATCTCAGGTCAGTTGTAGGATATATTAATAAAAATATAAATTTAGTATTTAAGGATTGAAATTCAACTGAATTTAGGCAATGCATTTACTATAAGGTTTGTAAATAAAATATAAATGGAAAAAAAAAGAGTTGTGGTTTTTTTTCTTCAAAGGTCATCTCTTTTCTCATGAATGAAACTTTAAAATTGCTAACTATGGATAGAACCAAGCAGTGTAGATATCAGGAGGAAAGATAATTCAATTCTGGCATATCAGTTAGGAGTTTGAAAACTAAAGGAAACCAAATTTAAACTGAGTATAAAGTGTTTGGCCAGATTGAAAGCATAGCAGCTGGAAACTTCTGTTTATCAAATTTGAACAAGCTGCATTTCTACTTTTTTTTTCTTTTTTCAGGCAACAAATGCTGAACCTTGAGAAGGATTCATTTATTCAGTAAATATAAAAATAAGGTTTAAAACAAGAGCATGTTCATATGCACATGTACATTACAGACACAGACATACACACAGGCAGACACAAACACTAAAAAAACAAAATGCCTTTTTTTCTATGCCCAGATGAATCAATGTATAATAAACTAGGTTCCCAAAATCAGCCACAGTGAGAAAGGGTAACAAATGAGGAATCATCTGTAAGAATTCTAGCTCTGTAGGCTGAGAAATGGAGAGATTTAAATGGAGACTTCTAAGGGAAAGAATAGAACAATGAAGCCCTCCATATATTCTAAGTATTATACATATTTAATACTTGCTACAACCCAGGGAGTTTAAAGATTTACCAACAGTTAACCATTTCATCTGGGAAGGACACAGGAGCATCTGATTCCAGAGTTCCAGGTCCATGTTTAAGAGCACAGACATCACAGACCATGCTCTATCTTGAGTTTGAATCTGGCTCTGCCTCTTGATGGCTATGTTGCCTTGGGTGTATTACTTAGCCTCTCTCTGCCTCAAACTCCTTATCTGTAAAATCGGATTACTAACAGTACCTATTTCCTAGGGTGTAGTAAGGATTAAATGAATGAATACATAATAAAGCACTTAGAGGAGTTTCTGTCCCTAAATAAGCCCACAGTAATAACTTATTGAGTGAGTGTCTGAAAGGCAGAGTGGAACTGAAAAAGCAGGGCAGGCAATAGGAGTGCTCTTGGAAGGACTTTTCTTGACCCTGGACAGCACACTGAGCACTTTTCTTCTTTCTCTTTTTGGACTTTGGCTTTCTAGGTGAAATAGCCACTATGAGGAGACCCACTGTGGGCGCATCAGTCTGAAACTGCTGATATATTAACGCTGACTCAGACCCATGAAGTCATCAAATAAAAGACAAGGGCTTCTCTTTCTTTTTCTCATCTCTTCCTCCTCCTTCTTTTCCTTCTGCTTTTTCCTAATTTCTGATTTCCTAAAGTAATTTAATTGTATTATATCCATGCCATCTTCTTATTCTTACCTCTTGGGTCTTTAGACAAGACTTCCTGTATGTTAATAAACTTGACATGGTATTAGAAATTTAAGAGTACAGACTTTTCATTTTACAGATGAGATAATGCCAGGAGAGTCAGATGGTGGCTCAAGATTACAGCGTTGGTGGTAGAGGTAAAACTACACAAATTGAATGTGTCCTCTAGTAGTTGGAGTGATATATCCTCCACTACAGTCTAAAATGGTCAATATACAATGCTGTGTTTATTTTTAGAATAACTATTTAAAGCAATCATTATGTCCATTAAAATTTTATTTACAGTTTTAATTATGTAGTGTATATATGTATGCTCAAGACATTCTTATTACCTTTAAAAAAAAATCCCAGTGACCCTACATGAAAAAAGAAGGCCACATTCCTTCTTTTCTAAAACTCAACCTGTGCAAAGGCCTCCCAGTGGTCGCCTAACAGGTTTCTGGTGAATCTAGGTTGAAAATATGGTTCTAGCTTCCAGATGGTCCCAGACTGAGTCATATCAGCATAGAAAGAATGACTAATAGCCTAACAGCTAAATGTCATCAAGTGTTGAAGATGTGGGAGGAAAACAACCTGTGTTAAAAGTGTTCTACTTCATATCTATTAGGGAACACACAGGTAGCATAGAAATAATAACCGGAACAAATGAACAAACTAGTCTTTGGCGTGAATGTAATGAACTTGTGATTTGTTGGAAGTGGAAAGCCTGGCAAAATACTGGACAGAAAACACACTTGGGTGACATTCAAGAGACAGAAAAGCAGATCATGCAGGAGGAGGCCTGAGCATTCCTTCTCGCTGTGGCCTCTAACTAGCTGGATGTCCTATAGACTTAACATGCCTCCCTGGGCCCCAGTTTTCTCCTGTGTGTTTAGAAATGTTCAGATTTGCTGGTTTATAAATTCTCTTTAGAAGAAGAGACTCTCAGTGATTCAAAGTCTAAAATTCTGTCTAGTCTTGGTCTTACACTATTTTCTATGAGCCCATTTTCTCTGAAAAAGAAACCCACTACCATCTCTGTGTCAGGTGTCAGAGGGAGTGCATTAGAAAATAAGGGTGCTCTTTCTTGAAAACGTATTAAATGAAATCTGTTTTTCAAAACAGTTTCTCATGAGGGGCAGCTCAACATAATGGTTATGCACTCAAGCGGTGGAGGCAGATGCCCATCAGTAATAAATCGAACGATCTTCATCAAGGGGTGAAATCGCTTTGTGGGCCTCAGTTTGCTCAGTGGTGTTGGGTAGGGAGTGAATAATTTTGCAGTGCTTGGCATATGCTAAGCGCTGAGTGTTTCTCCATCACTCCCTTTATTGGTCTAAACATGTTCAACTGAGCAGATTGCCTGAGTGGCTCCTTTAATAGCTTGCTCTCATTCTTCTAGAACTTCCACTTACTTAACACTTTCTCAGCTGCCATCACAGTGCTAAGTGCTTTACCTACTCTGTCCATTTACTCCTAATAAAAACCTGGTGAAATTGGCATTACTGTCCTCATTTTACAGTGGGGGCAAACTAGGCTCAAAGGGAATATCTTCCTGGAGTCAAACAAGTAGTGAATGGTGAACCAGGATCACAGCTGATGGGTCTCACTCCTTCCCATTACACTTTCCTGCCTCTCACCCTGTGTGAAAGTCACTGTCCAGGGCTCCCTGTTTGAACACAGCTACATATGGAAATTCAAAGAATTGTCTCTTCCACTAGTGAAAATTGCATCTAAACATTGAATCTTCCCAAAGACAATTATTTCATAGTGGTTTGTTTGTGTGGCTGTTGGGGTTAAGCTGCTGTTGTACTTGAAGTATACAGTAACTGATTCTTAACTTAGAGTGCACACAACACACCTTAGGTAGGTAGGTAGGTAGGTGTTAAACCTTAAATCCAGAGGGGGCCTCCCAGCGCCCCACTTTACAGGGGCCACTGTGGCATCCAAAAAAAAGTCACACAGCTGTTGCCTGATACATAACAAGGTGCTGTTCTGCTATTTTAGAGCTGGGAACAAAAAAATTCCCAGAATTACTGTGTTGCCCCTGGCAAAGCAAATCATGTAAGTCACATTTCTGTATTCTTGTTTTTGTCCTCTGTTTCATAATTTTTGAATACATTGTTCTGGGAAATTGTCAAAATTATCCCATTCTGATATTATAATAACTGAAGAAAGGTATTATGTTATATTTTGATAAACTGAGTACAGATTACAATTCCTTTATCAATCGGACATATTTTGGACGTTTTCCATTTTTTAAGACCTAGATGTTTCACATAATTAACAACAACAAAAAATCAATAATAAAAATCTAAATCTAGTCTAAGTCACCTAAATCAAGTCAAGGTTTTCTTTAGATCTTCACAGCTTTATTGAAGTGTGTTTACAATTTTTTTT
>PVKP010055212.1:0-11126 GCA_004027715.1 Plecturocebus donacophilus
TCCTTTTCTCTTTTTCTAAAATCTCTTCCTCTTTAAAAAAAAAAATAAATAAAAAAAATAAAGATGCATCCCAAACACACACACACACACACGAATAAGATCAATGCATGGAAGTATACAATAAGTCAATGATAAATAAGAGGTATATATTAGATAGTCTAGGTTTTGGAAGGCTCCCTTTCTGGTTAAAGCCTGTAGGTAAAATCATGGAAGAGATGGCATTCGACATATGCTTTAAATTATACATGGAACATTTATGTCCAAGTCTTAAAAGCAGGTTTATAGGGTATAGGAGAACTAATTATATATTTCAAATAGTAATAATCTAGAGGGGCTGGAGTTTAGGTGTATTTATAAACATGAGTACCAACTTAATGTGATGCTGAGTACTAACCAATATGGCCGAGAGCAAATGTTTAGGCCATGCTTTGATTTCATTAAAGACCACAATAAACCATTCCACTTACATCCGTTCATCGAATCAGTCTGCTAGTCAGAAGAACCACTAGAAAACTCCAGGAAACTGGCCTTCGGGCTTAAAGTTATGAACTTTCCCTCATCATCTGTGAATTGAGCAAGTGACTTTACCTTTTAGGCCTGAAATTTCCCATCTTTACAATGTGGATGTTGAACAAGATGGTCCTGAGTTTTCAGCTTCTGCAGTTCCTTGACAGATAAGCTTCCTTTTTATTTCCAAAGATTTGTGGGAATCATACTATTTTAGGTTTACCTTTTTTAATGGGCTCTTATAAGCAGATTTATTTGGTATAAAAGAACAGTAATCAATTGGAGTCTCCTGTTTGTGTGAAGGGTCCATGTCTAGCATGTTCCAGCATGCCAACTTATGCTCATGAATTCTGTGCACTTCCTCTGCAAGAAGAAAGCACAGCCAATGGATATTATTTATGATGCATCCACTATAACCACTCAGATTTTTTTTTTTTTTTAGACAGTCTTGCTTCGTTGCCCAGGCTGGAGTGCAGTGGCGTGATCTCTGCTCAGTGCAACTTCTGCCTCCCAGGTTCAAGAGATTCTCCTGCCTCAGCCTCCCGAGTAGCTGGGATTACAGGTGTTCACCACCACGCCTGGCTAATTTTTGTGTTTTTAGTAGAGACGGGGTTTCACCATGTTGGCCAGGTTGGTCTCGAACTCCTGACCTCAGGTGATCCACCTGCCTCAGCCTCCCAAAGTGCTGGGATTACAGGCATGAACCACTGTGCCTGGCCCAATCACTCAGAAATTTGGTGACTTTTTTCCTCTTGAAGTATCGCAATGATTTTAGCAGTGAACATTAAGTACATGAAGCCATAAATATTAATCCTTATTCTCTTCAAACACTACAAAAAGGCATCTACTCGTATTTTCTCTGTGCTCATGATCGTTCTTAAAAATACACACACATATTTATCACATACAACTTGGAAAAACATATTTTAAGGTATAAGAAATTAGAAAAGAATGTATAAAAATTATAATTATAAAGAACTTGCTGTGTACATATGGCTTCTGATATTAAGGAGCAAGTTACAAGATGTCAAATCTGATTTCATTTTTTCTTTTAGAGTGAATGAGAAAGGACTGGAATATGCCTTTAAATAGAAGAGAAGATTCTGCAATATATTTTTTACAAGACATTTGCCCCTTGCTAATAGATTCTATAGTCTTTGAAACTACCAGGTTGAAGGTTAGGATCTGGCTCAGTGACCCAGTCTCATTTTCTACAGAAGGGATTGTAATATGTGGTTTTTCCACTTTGGCTTATCAGGATTATGATTCTGTCATCTTTAAGGACAGCTTCCTTTTTAAAAAAATCACACACTTGTAACAGATAGAATGCAGGTATATACATAAACAGTCAAATTTTTTTGAATGGCTCTCAAGTTAGATTTGTCTTTGGGTTGTATAAAATTTATTTTTGCATAATTTAACTTTCTATGAATTATTGAGTGATTTGAAAGATGTTATTCAAAACATTTTCAAAATTACCTTCACCTGAAGAAGAACTTGTCATAACAAGGCAAATATAAAATTGTGGTAACAAACATTGTGAAAAGGAAGTAGAGTCTCTGAGCTAGCAGTTAGGATTTTTACTTCTATTGCTATTATTTTCACTGACTTAGGACCAATCTCTGTGACACTATTATTTATATCTTTTTCTAATTCTCACTTCATATAATAATTGTTGAAGCAGAAACAGTCTCTCAAGTTTGGAATTAAAAAGAATTGCCATTTTCTGAGTGCACATTGCTACCAATATTGCTGTAAGAATTAATAAATAACTTTTGAATCAAAACATAGGAATCTGTAGCCGTTGCCACAAACCAAAGAATCCTCAAAATTTAATATTGTCTTGTTTTTGTTCCAACTTCTCGTTCTGGGATAGAGGAAAGCTGGGATATCCTATTTTCTGCCTATGATTTCTGTGGTCCTGTATGTTTTTGTTTTGCGTTTTCTCAATACGGAAAATGTCTGATTAAGTACTTTGTTGACTCATTCTCATTTAAAGGGAGGTGGTAGCATCTTCCAACTGAGCCCTGTTCACTAGGCAGCAGCCTCTGTTTCAGACCCAGTCTAGCTACAGCCCGGGAGGGAAACTAGAAGAGGGAGGGACATGATACCTGGGGTTATTTGTCCAATCTCAAAAAGAGGGCTTCTCCTTGATTATTTTATCCTACAACTTTGTTATTTGCTTTGTCCAGGCCAAGTTGAAAGCATCTCATGTTTCTATTATTGTTTATTTTGATTTGTTTTGGCTTGGGACACATGTTGAAGCTTTTTATTTTTTTCTGCTGAATGTTTGCATTTCAGAATTTTACTGTTAGAATTGTCATGTAGCCTGAGCCAAGGTTTTTTGGTTCTACTGGATTTTGATTTCACTCACACCAATTAGAGGGAGTTCCAGCAGTCAATTTCTTGTTTTAAAAAGCAGTCCTTTGTCATAATTCTGGTCATACCAAGAGCAAGGTCTTCTAAGGCAGCTCCAGAAAACTATTGTAACAAAAGGAATTTTGAAACATGATTTCTGTTGCTGGACTTAATCACTCAGTATTCTAAATCAAGATTTTCCCATTTCTGCCTCAATTTCTCCGTGTGGAATATACCAATGGTGTTGTATAGGGTATAATATATAAATTATGTTTTATTGGGCCATAAATCTAAATAATTATAAGACCTTGGCAATTCCTTGAAGATCACTTTCAAAAGATTCAGATTTGGAGCTACACTTAATTAAGCAAAAAATATTTAAGAGCTTTGCTCCCTCAGAGCACTATTAGAATATGTAAATCTATAATCATGCCTGAAAATGTTATGCTTAAAAAGCCAACAGCAAACTGTATAGAAGACATATTCAAGTGTAAGGCACATGAAGAATTGTCATCAGAATCGCTGAATTAAATGGCAGATGGACATGTAACATCTTGGTATGTGGGCAGATTTAAAATCTAAGTGTTCACATTTATTAATTCTAAGAAACGATAAATTTCCATTGATTTGAATCAGTGCAAACACACAAAATCTACATTATTCTACTTTTCCAATGTTTCTAATAAGGAGATTATTTTTCTCTGATATGAACAGAAGCATATCAAGTTTAGGGCTAGAAATCTGGGCCTCTAAATAAAATCTTTGTAGGAGTCATGATACTCTTTTGGCTGTTTCTTTTGCATATGCTTTGGTTTCATGAGCCTTCCTGCTTCTTGATCCGACCTTTTCAGTACCACATTAAACTGTCAGTTTCTAGTGCTTATTTGGATTATTTTCAGACTGAGCATATGGATTTTACAGTAAGTCATTATAACACCATTTTGACTCCTTAGTAACTTTTTCTCATCATAATATTATTTGCATTATATGGAATCATGTGTATTTTGCTGGGCCAGGATAAAATGAGCATGTAATATAGAGAACATGTTTTAAAGCCATTTATGTAAAAATGAGTGTAAAAAATCCGGATGAATGCCATTGCAATGCAACTACTGACCTGCAGGATATATAATGTACACCACTGGCAGGCAACATAATCTGAAGTGATTTAGTAGGAAGAATAAAACATCTTTACTGAAGTCCAGGGAGTGAAGGGATACTTTTCATAATAGTTTTCTAGAAATTGAGCAAACGCTATTAGTATTTATGTACATTCTTGTGAAATACATATACCTTTGTTATATCATTTAATACAGCCTCTCCAAAAGCAGTGTAATAGAATACATGAAACTGACAATGCAGTTAGGATTTATCTCCCAATTTTTATCTTTGAAAACACCTCTGAAGTGCTAATTAGCAGGAGTTCTGTCAGGAACAAGGTGAATACAGATTTGACTTGGTTTCAATTCACTCACGTTCTACCTGATGCTGGATTTGGGCAATGGAAGGTCTGCCTGAGTGTAGGATGATGGTCAGGTGAGGCCCACACAAAGCTGTTAGCAGAACTTAGGCAAAGGTCATCAAAGGACCCCCTACAACAGCGATCCTATTCAGTACCTCTTGCACAGTGCCTTGGATTTGTAAAATGCTTTCACATCTGTTTCTTTTGAGCCTCACAAAAACCCTTTTGTCTAAGTAGGGTAGATAAAAAATATCCCAGTTTTATAGATGGGAGAGTTTTGGTTTGGAGGGACTAAGACATTTACCCAAAGTTACAAAGTAGTGAGTAATAGCTGGGGTTCAATTACAGTTCTTGAGACTTAAGTCCAGTGCTCAGCCTCTAGAGGCTGCAAGTAAGATGAGACTAGGAGGAAATCTGTGCATTGTGGAAAGCACTTCTTTGACGGTCTGTGCTTAATAATAGATTGAAATGCTTTTGGCCGTCTTAGTTACTGAAATATCCACTAAAAATTCTCTTTAGTGCTAATTACTGATGTAGCTAATTCTCTTTAGTGCTAATTACTGATGTAGCTACTTGTGTTTTTGTCTGAGGGTTTGAAAATTCTTGCAATATTCCAGGTCATTAATAGCGCCAGATGTGCCAGGAAAAGCACATGGTGGCTTTAAGATATAAAGTGCAATTCCTAGGCGAAAATAACCCCCGTCGTGTTTATCTTCAATAAGGATTATGGTTTGTTGCTTAATTAAGATAACATCTAAGCAAGAGAAAAGCAGTTATCATAGAAAGATTTCCTTAAACACCTTCCTTCGTCTTGTCCTGACTCTCCTATCACCCCTCTCCAAACATTCTGGGCATGGAACAAAACAGGTAGACTGGCAAATGCTGTTTGTGGACTGAGAATTGGTTCCCAGATGGCTTCTTAGACCTTGATCAGTTCTGTCTCAGATTTGGAATGATTTAACCTTACTACTATAATCTAGAGTTCTTCCAAGGACAGTTCTGACTTAACCACCTTGAAAGGCCATTCCAAATAATCTTGGGAAATGTCTGCTGAAGCTCAACTATTCTTCAAAGAACTCTCATCTCCACTCTTCCTGGTAAATTAGCTTTTTTCTTGAGTCGTTTGTCTCACAGAAACCAGAAAATCCACAGCCTTTTGGCCCAATCTGAAAGGGAAATTTCCCAGGAAGACTTAATGAAAGAAAGCAAGCCACAAAAGAAGAAGAAATAAAAAAGGACTCAAAATGGCTTCAGAGCAAAAATAATCAGTTAATAATTCTGTGGTCACATAGACTTTTTGTCCCAGAAATCTGAAGACAAAGATTGTTCATTTTACATGTCTGCATACTTTTATAGAAAATATCCTTTTGAATTTTTGAAATCTTCTTTTAATACTTTGGTCATCAATTAGTTGTCTAGAAGGTGAAAGTAATTTATTTTTCTGGGGCATCTAATTTTATCACCTATTTATTGGTCTTCTACTAAATGCAAACTATTGTGTATGTTGCTGGGTGGGGTGTTTTAGGTGCAGTGGGGAAATATGCTGATTCTTACCCTCGAGGAGCTACATTAAAATTTTAAACAAATTTTCTAATTTTTGTGGTTACATAGTAGGTGAACATATTTATGGGATACATGAGATATTTTGATATAGGCAAGCAATGTGAAAGAAGCACATCATGGAGAATAGGGTATTCGTTCCTTCAAGCATTTATCCTTTGAGTTACAAATAGTCCAATTATACTTTTTATTTTAAAATGTACTTGCGAGTTATTGTCACCATACTGTGCTATCAAATAGTAGGATTTATTTACTCTTTCTATTTTTTTTGGTACCCATGAACCATCCCAACCTTCCTCTGAGCCCCCACCTCCCTTCCTAGACTCTGGCAACCAACCGCTTTTTTTTTTTTTTTTTTTTTTTTTTTTGAGACAGAATCTTGCCCTGTTGCCCAAGCTGGAGAGCAATGGCAAGGTCTTGGCTCACTGTCGTCTCCGCCTCCTGGGTTCAAGCTATTCTCCTGCCTCAGCCTGCCGAGTACCTGGGATTATGGGCACCCGCCATCATGCCCCCTGGTAACCATCCTTCTATCCTCTATCCATGAGTTCAATTGCTTTGATTTTTAGGTCCCACAAGTAAGTGAGAACATGCAATATTTGTCTTTCTGTGCCTTGCTTATTTCACCTAACATAATTATCTTCAGTTCCATCCATGTCGTTGCAAATGACTGGATCTCATTCTTTTTCATGGCTGAGTAGTACTCCCTTGTGCATATGTGGTACATTTTCTTTATCTGTTAATCTATTGATCGACACTTAGGTTCCTTCCAAATCGTACTATTGTAAACAGCGCTGCAACAAGCAAACGGGGTGCAGACATCTCTTCAATATACTGATTTCCCATCTTTTAGGTATATATCCAAATTGCTGAATTATATGGTAGCTCAATTTTTAGTTTTTTTAAGGAATCTCCAAACTATTCTCTGTAGTGATTGTACTAAGTTACATTCCAACCAACAGCGTACAAGTGTTCCCTTTTCACGTTGTTCACTGTTGACCTATAGAAATGCTGCTGATTTTTGTATGCTGATGTTTTATTCTGTAATTCCATTGAGTTGATCAGTTCTAAACGTTTTCTTGTGGAGTCTTTAGGTTTTTCCAAGTATAAGATCATATCATTGGCAAGCAAGGATAATTTGACTTTTTCCTTTCCAATTCGGATGCCCTTTATATCTCTCTATTGTCTGTTTGCTCTAGCTAGGACTTCTGGTACTATATCAAATAACTGGTGAAAGTGGACACCCCTGTCATGTTCCAAATCTTAGAGGAAAGGCTTTCAGTTTTTCCCTACTCAGTATGATACTAGCTGTGTGTTTGTCATATATGGCTTTTATTATGTTGAGGTGTGTTCCATCTCCAGTTTTCTGAGGATGTTTGTCATGAAGTACAGTTGAATTTTATTTTATCAAATGCTTTTTCAGCATCAATTGAAATGATAATTTTTTTTCATCTTTTATTTTGTTGTTTTGTGTCACATTGATGGATTTGCATATGTTGAGTCATCCTTGCAGTCTAGGGATAAATTCTACTTAGTCATGATAAACGTTCTTTCTAATATATGGTTGAATTTGGTTTGCTAGTATTTTGTTGAGGATTTTTGCATTAATTTCCAAGGAGCTACATCAAAGGAAGATAAGAACAGAATATCTAAAATAAATCGAGCTAAATTTTCCATCAAGATAGTGAAAAGCTACAGAGAAGGGACACACAGCTCTGTAAAAATAATAGACTAATCTTGAGTCCTAATAAAGTTTATATAAAATTAACTAGAAATGGCTATTTCGCTCGTTTTACTGAGTCTTGGATACCTTCTTATTTTTCTTCTACTTTTTGTTAAGAGTTTTTTTTTCAAACGAGAGCAATTATTTGGGGGTATCTGAAATGTAAGGTAGAGAGGATTCTGCCTCTCAGCTGCATTGGTGTCGGGAATGATTTCTGGTGGGAATTTCTGCCAGCCAGTTGATGGAGGTTGCTTATAAATTAAGCTTGATGAGGAGATGACTTGGAATTGATGTTTCATTGAGTTCTTGTCAGAATATATGCTGGGATTCTCAGGATCAGTGAGATGATACGAGTAAAATAACTGAAGACATCTGGCCGCATAGTTTAGAGACCCTTAGAAAAGCAGAGACTTTCTCCACTAACCTCTTTTTTAAATTGTACAGACTGAGGCTGGACGTGGTGTCTTGTACCTGTAATCCCAGGACTTTGGGAGGCTGAGGTGGGTGGATGGCTTGAGCCCAGGAGCCCAGGAGTTTGAGATCAGCCTGGGCAACATGGCAAAACCCAGTCTCTAAACAAAGAAACAAACCCAGAAAACAAAAAGTATAGACTGTTTTCAGTGCAAGCAGGGGCCTCCAGCTAGTTGAAAAACCATGAAAACTTTGGAGACTCCCTGTTTTCTTCAGGTAATAGTTTGATAAGGTTTTTTTTTTTCCTCAATAACATACCAACATGTCAAAGGTGATAAATTACTTGAATCACTCAGTAAACTAAGCATAACTGGAATTCATGATCTATCTCTATACTCATCATCATATCTCCTGAGTGATTTATTAGTTGCTACACACTTCATGCTTGTTAAAAAAAAAGAGGTTGTTATTTTTTAGGACTTCATGGCTTAACAAAAGTCCATAACTGCCTTAAGTAAGAAAATGGTAGAAAATCGGAATTGTCTTTCATTTCTTAATTCTTTAACTTGTGCAAGATGTTTCATACCTGACAACAAAACCACTAAATTATTTCTCTCTGTGTGTCTCTGTCTCTTTATATATTTTACATATACCCCAAAATTTATTACGTGGAAAGAAAATAAAGCTGGTCAAATATATGCATAAGAAACTTTTAGGAGATCTTTCGTTTTGGGAAGTGGAGTGGCATAGGGGGATGTACCACAGTAGTCTTTACGTAAATTAAAAGAATGCTTTAGGCCGGTGGCTTTGTTGCTGACTTCTCTGCCTAGAGGAAAGGAAGACTTTCTGAGTGCAAATACATTTGGTGAAAAGGAGTGGGGTCTTTTTGGAAAAAAAGAAGAAACAGTGGAAAAAACGGGATGCTTGGAAAATACATATTTTAAACAGTTGGACAAAGACAGCTGGCTCATTTTTTTCTTCCTGCCAAGCCATTTCTATTCAGGATTTTAAAAAAAACCACAGTTCAATATTGAATTCAGAACCAAATTTTCAAAGGAACACATTGCCAGGGAACGTACACGGAATTCCCACCGATAATAGCATAAAACATAAAAGGATAGAGTCTGACCACCCAGTGTGGTCTCTCCTTCTGGAACATGACGTAACCAGCTAACAGTGTATCTTTGTACATACACAACTTGTTGCTAGATTGAAAGTGACTTGAATTTAGGTTCATAATAGTTTTTTAAAAATTTTTATAGCTACTTGGTAAATAATAGATACTAAATAATTGTCAAAGTACTAAATTTAAGATTACAATTCAGTGAGACTGCTAAGATCTCTGTTAGTGGGGTCTGCCTAGAATCAGAGACAGGCACCAACACAGGATTAAATTCGCAAGAATATTTTAGAAGCAATATTTAGGGAAAATGCCTGAGAGCAAAACCAAGGAGGGAGCTGGGAGAGTCATCAGTTTGTAAACACACATCGGAAAGCAAATGAAGGAGAGAAGAAAGGAGGAAAGTTTGGGGGGAAACATGTTTAACTGAAGCACAATTCTAAGAAGAGTTTGACCTCCCCACTGAAAAGTCCTTGGGCCAAAGTTGCCTGTCAAAGGAATCTTGCATTTCCCAGGAAAAGGCCTGACTTCGTGTCCCCTTTGCACTCAGTCACTGGCCTGGGAGCAGCTGATGGAAAGTGTGACCTAGGAGCAAAGGCACTGATGAGATTTGAGAGTGCCGCCTCGGGAGCTGCTGTCAATTACCCACCCTGCAGAGGGAGATCCAAGAGGGATATTCTCACAGCTAACATGTAGTCTTTGGTCAAAGTTTGTGCATTTCTCCAGCAGCAAGGGAAGCTTTCCTTTGGAAACATCTATTGGTGGCTGTGAAGATTAACTGAGATAATGTATATAAAGGGCTTAGCACAGCAAATACCACGCAGTGATAGTAAGAGGCAGGTCTTTTCTTATTATCATTAATAATATTACCTGCCTAGGGGTTATTTTCTGAACCTTGCTATGTACCAAGCACGACGATGTGTACTTTGTATGCAGTGGGATATACTAAGAACACACTAGCTTTGATGGTAGACAGAATGGAGTTTTAAACCAGTACGTGGTACTTACTAGCCATGTGACGACACTGGGCAAGTTATTGGAAGTCTTTGAGCCTCAGTTTCCACATTTGTAAGACAGAGAGAAAATACCCACCATAGAGGGTGGTGGTAGAGAGATCAAAGAAACAAAATGCTAATGACTACTGCATATGATAAATACTACACATGATTTTTGTTATCATTTCTAAGGATTGCAAGAACTCACAGAAGTTATCAGTTCTGATAGGCTTTCCTGTGTAGACTATATCAACTGGGCTCTCCATGTCCTGAGAGCTCTGAATAGAGTAGAGTCTTTCTTTTTTTTCTTTTTTTAAATTGTACTTTAGATTCTGGAGTACATGTGCAGATCGTGCAAGATTGTTGCATAGGTACATTCATGGCAAGGTGGTTTGCTGCCTCCATCCCCCCATCACCTATACCTGACATTTCTCCCCAAGTTATCCCTCCCCACCCTCTCTCCCACTGTCCCTCCCATAGCCCCCCAATGGACCCCAGTGTGTGATGCTCCCCTCCCTGTGTCCATGTGTTCTCATTGTTCAACACCCGCCTATGAGTGAGAACATGCGGTGTTTGATTTTCTGTTCTTGTGTTAGTTTGCTGAGAATGATGGTTTCCAGGTTCATCCATGTCCCTACAAAGGACACAAACTCATCATTTTTTATGGCTGCATAGTATTCCATGGTGTATATGTGCCACATTTTCTTTGTCCAGTCTATCGTTGATGGGCATTTGGGTTGGTTCCAGGTTTTTGCTATTGTAAACAGTGCCAATGATGAACATGTGTGTGCATGTGTCTTTATAATAGAATGATTTATAATCCTTTGGATATATACTCAGTAATGGGATTGCTGGGTCAAATGGAATCTCTATTTCTAGATCCTTGAGGAACCATCACACTGTCTTCCACAATGGTTGAACTAATTTACACTCTCACCAATAGTGTAAAAGCATTCCTATTTCTCCACATCCTCTCCAGCATCTGTTGTCTCC
>PVKP010055213.1:0-11120 GCA_004027715.1 Plecturocebus donacophilus
GCCGAAACAGCCGAGCCGGCCAAACAGCCGCGCCAGCCGAAACTGCCGCGCTGGCGACCCGTGGGGCTGCTTTGCCTGGGGATCTCCTGGTCTGGGGGTAATAAAAATCCGTCTGGAAATGCGGCGTCCACTCACCCTCTGCACCCTCACTGGGAGCTGCAGTCCTGAGCTGCTCCTATGCGGCCATCTTGGATCTCAGGAGGAAAATATTTTTTGTTTTTGGTTGGCTGAATTATTTTTGTCCATTTTGCTTTGCCACTTTTCATGCACACATGAGAGGAGAGAGACCTCTGTTTTTCTCATGAGATCCCAAGAATTAAAGGCAGATCAATCCCTCTCAAAATCTGTTTTTGACTCCCAGTTATACCTGTTTATCAAAAGGCTTTAAAAAGCTGAATGTTTTCCAAACCCTGTCTCTTAACAGGCTCCACTCAGGGGCCAATAATCCAATTAGGAGATTGGTAAACAAAAAATCTTATGGCTGATGGATTTTCTTCTGCCTGTCTCTGTAATTATGATGTCTACAAAAAAGAGCTCTAATTAATTGGCCTAAAGGAATATAAGTGCTTGGATCAAATATTTTAAAGGGAAAATAAAAGCTGTGGTACCTTTTAGTTCACATGACTTTAATCTTTGAGAAATAAAAACAGCCTTAAAAATTATTTGTAAAATGCAGATGTCATCAAAATGTAAACAGGTGAACTAAATTATTTGGGTAATATACAGGTTTGTCAAATGTTTTGTGGTTTTAAACTGCCTTTAAGAACTTTTCAACTTATTGACTTCACCATTGGTAAGAACTGGACATATGGAATTAACCATGCCCTTAATTATCCTGTAAGGAATCAAACCTTAGCTGCACCTAGCACATAATTAAAACAACTTACTAGGTTTTACATTAAAGTTAGAATTGCAAGGAGTTACCATTATAACATGTAATTAAAACTACTGGAAATAGATTTACATGTCAAATGTGTAAGAACAGTAAGATAAGTTTTCGGTAAAAGATTATAAGAAGGAGTGGAAATGTAAACTCTTACCTAGGGTTAAAGGATTGCTTTCAATTAGATCATATAAAGCTGAGCATTTGAAAAAATGATGAAAGGATTATAAAAGTTAATCTTGCAAATATTCCATGTGTGAACATATTGACTAAATTCAAAATGGTGTTACATAGTTTTTCTGTAAATTAAGCATTGAAGTAAAAGCACAACAAGGTACTCTGGAGGCACTAATCTTCTCCTCAGCAAAATTTGTAAAATGTTATAAAAGGTTTTTGCTTTTTTAAATTTTGAGTCATCATTTTGGCAAAATAAATGGTAATCTGGAATTCTATTTCATAACATCAAGTGTTTTAAACCTCTAACATATTTAACAGGCTTCCCCAAATCAAAGTTCAATTTCAAAATTTTCTTTTCTGATGCCTGGCTTTGGATGCTACAGAGGGCCCCTGAAGTATCCAAAAGAGAGGGAAACAGGATTATTGAACAGGTTTAGTTACATGGGATTGCCAAAAGGTGTTCAATCTTCTTTAGGTTATATTTTGGTGAATAATACTAATATATGTTTCAAAATTGTATGGGATTTCCAAAATTCTAATGTCTAAAGTGTATGCTATCAATTATAATTAAGGTTGTTAAGCTACTGTAAACCACAGAGATAACCAAACTTCTTTGTCAGTTGTGTTTCTAACTGCAACTACCCTGGACATTTTGTTATTCACAAACAACTGGTGTCTTGTTTTTATCGTTTTCAAAAATGGCTTATAATAAGCTACAGGACTCTGACAGGTGCTTTCAAATACAGGTTTCTGATAACTTTAGAGATTGTAATATTGGAATAAAGAAAAAAACATACAGGACTCATGAAGAGCTAAAATGTTCATGAATATCAAGCAAAACAAGAGTTAGCTAAATGGACTGAACTCACAGAAAACTGAAGCAATCTTTTTGACTTTTGTTTGGAATATTGCTGATCCTTGTTTTGTTTTTCAAAGTCAAAAAACTTATTTTGAACTATTTACAGCCTTTAATAATTGAGTAAGGTACACTCCTGAGAACAAAATTTAGAACATGTTTGTTTCTCTCTCCCTCTTTGCCTGGCTTCTCCAGAATTGGGAAACTAGCTGTTAGTATTCTTAACTTATGGCAATATAGTTGTTTGCATGAGTGCAATAAGAATCTATTTTCTTTTGCAACTGAATGCAATTGAATAAAGTGATTGTTTTACCAAGGCTTTAACTGAAAAGGTATGCTTCCCTTTAAGGAGTCAAGCTCAACTTGCAGAGCTGATAAAAGCTGCTTGGGAAAACTGGCCTCATATCCTTGTCTATGCAATCCTGCACAGGCTTCCTGATCTGTTGTAAGTAAAGAATGCCTCTTTCTGAAAGGCCCAGAATTCTCCAAGTTTATCTTGGTACCTTAAAAAAGTAGGATTACACAACTCACACATATCTGAGGATACAAACCCATGGCTGGGCTCAGCTTTAAAAGGTCTTATCAGGGATTCCTTGTGGAAAAGAGTTCCATCAAAGCCAATCTAAAAGGCCTATGTAGACATAATTATTCCTGCTGCACTTTATACAAATAATCAGGCCAAATATAAGACTAAAGTCTATTTTGCAAAGAAGTCAGTCCCACCATGATTTGTTTTTGTAATGAAAATGAGGACTGAAGAGAGAGAAATTATAACAAAACTTATTATACATTTGTCATTAGATTCTAGACTCATTAGTCGTTTTTAAGTTTTTGCCTACATTTTAGACTAACTCTGCTTGTTCCTGTGGACCAGCAATTCCTGACTGCAGCTCAGAAAGAGCAAAAGGGATGGATGACATAAAAATCTGGATCAATATTCTAGTTCTGAGCAATTACCTTGCAAATCCTGCCAGGTGATGTGAATAAATAGAATGTCTATCACCCAGAGGTTTTCTTTTTGGGAAAGTAAGACCAAGGGAGCTAATCAAAGCCAAGCCCCATGCACCCAAATCTTAGCAAGCATAACTATAGCCACCAGTTAGCTGGGAGTGTCACAAGACATCCTTTTCTTTTTCTTTTTGGAGGAGGACACAATTCCACAGCTTCACCTTAGCATTCAGCTTATGATAAGGAGTCCATACAACCCTCCTAACTCCCCTAACCCATCAGACACATTTTTGTCCCAAATTCAATTCCAAGCTTCGAGTCAAAGCCCTGGGAATGAAAACTAGATCTGAGTGATCCAGAGGCAGACAGTAATGGAATATAAAAGGCAGAGCACAGGTGAGTGTGACTGACTCCTGCCAATTAAGCCAAGTTTCATTTCATGGATAAAGGTCACACTAGTGTCCATGGCATAAATGAGGTCTAGGGAATTCAAAGGCTACTGACAACACAGGAGATAGGGTGTGTGGGGTTAAGAGGAGATACTCCCACCCCTTAGGCCCCCTGTTAACATGGGTGAAAGACACTTTGACACCCATGGGTAGCACCCTGTTGCAGTCACCAGGACTTAGTGATACAAGGATGGAGGAAAGAAAGAGGAATGCCTCACTTTCCCTCCCTCATGTACCCCAGGTATTCACTAGGAAGAGAAGGGAAGCAGGAATGCTTCACTCCCCTCTTTCTAGATGAGTAGTCATTCATCTTCAGTCTGTAACCCTTTCATATGCATCCTGAACCAGGATGCATGAAAAAGGAAAATTCTTTTTTCCTTTCTCCTCCTCTTCCCTATCTTCACTGATAAGTAACTGTGTCTCCATACTATGGGACACTCCTTTGGATACATCCTCCAAAGTAGGAAAAGTTAATTTCCAAAACCCTAAACTGGTTAAATTAGGATTGGGCTAAGGGAAGGGAACCCGGAAGCCTGACATGCTGGCAGAAGGGTGATGTTTTTTCCAGTCAAGTTTTGGCAGCCTACATCCCTGTACAAACTGGTAAAAGGCCTTGGAATTCTTGAGCTGTCCTTAACCACTCCTTCTGTTTCATCTTGATATATGTCTTCTAATAACCCAGTTTGTCTCCTCTCACCTTCAGGCCATTAGATTCCAAATGGCCATGCAACCAGAGCCTTGGACAATGGCCCCTTCTGCTGGGGACCTTAGATAGGCCTCTGAGGGAGATCTGACTGCTGTTTTCCCAAACAGCACTCCCTGTCAGCAGGAAGCAGTTAAGATCAATCTGCATTCTTATTCTTATCCTTATTCTAACACCCGTTAAATGTACTTCTTTAGATGGGGGAATGATAGATACAGGAGGCAGCCACAGGCTCCCCGTGCTCCCCAGCAAACCCTGCCTTGAAGACTGAAAAACCAGACTGCCAGTTCTGGATGAAGCTCGCCCTTTCCCAACTTATTCTTTCTGAATTGTGCCCACCTGCACACTAGGAGGATGGGGTGGAAGCTCAGGAAATTTGCGCCATTTGCAGTGCGGAGGAGCCTGGCCTATCCTATTCCTGTGTGGTGACCTGGGACTCAATCTGTGAGGCAAGAAATCTGCTAGCAGGACTCTCTGTCACTTTGCTGAGAGTTATTTTTCCTTTTTTCTTTTTGCCCAATAAACTTCACTTTCCTCACCCTTATATGTGTTCGTGAGCCTAATCTCCTGGTCATGGGACAAGAGCCTGGTTTTAGCTGAATTAAGGAGAAAGTTCTGCAACAGTAGCATGCTGTTCCCTCTGCCTGAAATCTCTACTTAAACCTCACCATCGGAAGGATTTCCACACCAAACCAAAACACCCTTCCAGGCCCAGTTCAAATGCCTCCTCCTCAGGGAAGCCTTCCCTTGTTCCTTCTCTATCCAGAAGGCATCTCCCTCCCAGGTTCTCAAGGCACTTGCATGTTTTCAGTTATCCTGAGAGGCTGAGGCTAAGAGCAGCACATGACACGACACTGGAGCTGAAAATATGATGACTGAATGAATGACCAAGTAATGAATGAATGGCTAAGTGATAGATGAATCAGTGAATGAAGAGATGGCTTGTGCTAAGAGGAGAGATAGAATTTGAATTGAGATTTCAAGAGGGATCGGATTCTCAAACCAGGAATAAGGTAGGTCACGTTTAGGCTCTTGACAACGCTACCTCTTAGCCTCATAGCATTGACCCACCATGATCTGCTTGCTGCCAGAGAGAGTGTCCCACTTCTCCCAGAAATAAGGTTATGAAACCCCGGTGCTACAAGCTTGGGAGGCAGATCTGGGCTGGAATCCTCCGTCCCTTGCTCGTAGGTGAGCCAGCAAGTTTAACTAATCTCTCTTAACCTCAATTTTCTTATCTATGGAGTGAGAAAAAAAATATCCAAATCCTAGCTTGGCTGTTAGGATTTAAGTAGATGATATCTGTAAGACATTTAGCTCAGTTACTGGCAGAAAGTAACTGGTAGCTATTGTATGATTATCATCACTTCCTCCCTGGGATCCCCAGGGCCTATGATACCAGCAAGTGAAAGAGCTGCCTGACCTGGTGGTTGTCCTTTGACGTCTTTTGAATCCCCAGTGGCTGCTTCTACTTGCCAAGGCTTTTACCTCTAGATGTCGGGGCCCATGATTTGTGATTTTCCCTAGTTAGGTGTGTATGTTTTGGGGACCCTGAGGTCCTGGATGCCCCAGGTGACTGTGCCCAGCCTAAGAGTTTCTTCCTGGAGAAGTCTCTGCAGTGACCCCACCGCTTTCTGTGTGTGGATTTTGGCAGGGTAGCTGCTGCTGAGCCCAAGAAGCCGGGCTGTGAGCCTGGCCCCTCTTGGGTGGACCACAACCTCCCTGTGTGTTAGAGAAGGGCTGGCCCACCCACCTAGAGAAAGCAAAGGGAAGGCTGCGCTGCCCCGGGGCCAGGCCAGACCAGAATTTATTTACTTTGTGGGCTTCTCTTAACCCAAGAGGGGAGGGGAGGAGCTACGAGGTAGAACACTTCCACCAAGCACTTGCTCCACGTGGGATTCTCTGGGACCCTCTAGGGCAGGGCCTTCCACGATTTGCAAATGGCCCAGTCCCCTTCTGTCTCTTGAAGCTTCTGCTACATTTTAAAGAAATGAATAAATGCTATAATGGGATCATAAAAAGGATAATTTATAAATTACTCATTAACGCTTTTGACAAAAAAATGTGTAACTGAATAATCACATTGGGAGACAGTATAGGGCTCACATTTCAGGCTTTCTGGGCAGGGGACACTCGGGCCTTCCTGCCCCCGCGCCTGTACACCTGGCTGGCGGTGTGGCCCTCCAGGTGGTGACGGACATGGAGGGAGACGTGGTATGTCTGGAGCAGGCTGTGGGTGTGAAAAGAAGGAAACTGGCTGTAGCGACACAAGGTGGGGACCCCCGGATCTGGCTGTGAGTAGGACTCAGGGACTCCAGTCCTTCCTTCCACAGCCTTAACCCAGCCTCAGAACCACTCCAGGCCTATCTCCTCTTAGTTGGTACGTGATCATTTTCTTGACTCTGGGACCACAACTAGGTCCCATTACTGCAGGACAGATTCCCACACTCCGCTCTGGGCCCCAGGAGTGCTGCTGTCCCTGCCTGGACGGTGGGGTGCTTTCTAGGGCCCCAAATATGGGAAAAACAGGACTGAGGCATGGGGACCTGAGGGAAGAAAGGGTAGCCAGAATAACCGTGAGGATCGTCTCAGGGCAGAGAGAAGCCCTGGGTCAGGAAAAGAGAAGTGAAGGCCCTTGGGCTTTGTGTTAGGTGAATGGGTTGGGGGTAGCTGGGTGGGCTCAGCCGGTCTAACCAGGCACAGAGCTGACCTGCTGCGTCTCAGACCCTGTGGCTATCCTTGGTCCAGTGAATGCAGTAGAAGCTCTGCGCTTGTCTGGAGGCCCAGTGGCCCCAGGTCTTCCTCTTCACTCCCCAGTCCCCCTCCATCAACACTTCTCTGCCTAAGGAGCTCCAACAGTCTGATGCCAAAGGCCAGAGGATGCAAGTCCTCAGTGCCAGGTGAGGGGTGCGACTTCTCAACAGCAGTGCTTGAAGCTCTAGCACGGATATGTGCAGCCTGGTGGGAGGTCCTGGACACTCGGGGGGTACGTGCAAGTCGTTGCTTGGAAACAGCTCAAGTGTGAGGTGCTGGGGGCCAAGGCGGGGGTGCAGGAAAGTTCTGTGAGAGGCTGCGAGGCTGTGTGAGCCCAGCAGGGTCAGGCAGAGCCGGTGTTAGGCACCACTGCAGCACCATCAGGTCTCCTAGGACAGAAGGAGGGGTTGCTTCTGTCCCCTCTGAGGATACTCTGACTGCGAGGGGTGGTGGTCTGGGAAGTGGGGGACCCCTGGCCTCTCACAGCTCCACTCCTGACTGGATCTTGGGAAATCCACACCATTACTTCTCAAGACTGCCTGCTGGATCACTGTGGCTCAAAATGGGTGGCTTTGCAGAGAATTCTCCTTACTTGTGCTTGGCCAGTAACTCGAGCCTCTTCTAGGCAGACCTTTGTGGGGGTGATAGTATCAGTGACTACAGTTTAGTCAGCCTGCTAGCTCTGTCTTTCCCTCCCCGTGAGAAGGTGCTGGCAGAAATCCTGGGAGCTCGAGGAGGCGTCCTTTTCTATCCTGGCAAGGACTCCACAGCACTGGAGAATTAGTGTGTGTGTGCAGCTGGCGCCACCTAGTGATCGAGGCCCTCCTGCACCCTGTCGGACGCTCTCCCAGGAAGGCAGCTTGCCGTCTCACAGTGCAGACGTTCTCACGCTTTGGTGTGTGTGACGGTCACCTGGGATGCTTGTCAAAAATGAGGACTCCTGGCCAGGTGCGGTGACTCATGGCTGTAATCCCGGCACTTCGGGAGGCTGAAGCAGGAGGATCGCTTGAACCCAGGAGTTCAAGACCAGCCTGGGTGATATGGTGAGATCCACCCCCGACCCCTCAAAAAAAATTTCTGGGCTCCAGACCCTGAGGTTTTGACTTAGTTTGTCTGGGGAGGAATCCAGGAATGTGTTTTCCTAACTAATACCTCAGGAGTTTGTAAGGCAAGTCTCTGGACTACACTTTTCAGAACCACTTTCTTGAAAAACCATACCTCTTAAGTGTCTACTTTGCACAGATAATTATGTGCACTCACCTAGTTTTGAGAACTGTGCTGACCACTCCTAAATCTGTATCTTTCGGCAAAGTATCTTAAGTGTTAGCTGCTATATTTTGACTGGTTGCTTTCTGTCTCCAGAACAGATGCACAGAATCATCATGGCCAGCTCTGAATTTTTAATTGTTATACATCATCCCAAACTGCCAAATAACCTTTGTATTCGTCAGGGTTCTCCAGACAAACAGGATGTACATATATATGGAAAGAGATTTATTAGAAGGAATTGGCTCATGCAATGATGGAGGCTGAAGAGTCCCAGGATCTGCAGTCAGCAAGACAGAGACCCAGGAGAGCCAATGGTTGAGTTCCCATTCAAAAGCCAGAAGGCTTGAGACCCAAGAAGAACTGACATTTCAGTGCAAGTATAAAGGCAGGAAAAGTTTGTGTCCTGGCTCAAGGCAGTCAGGCAAGAGGAGGTCCCTCTTACTCACAGGAAGGCTAGACATTTTGTACTAATCAGGCCTTCAACTCGTTGGATGAAGGCCACTCACATTAGGGAGGGCAACTTGCTTTATTCAGTCTACTGATTGAAATGTTAATCTCTTCTAAAAACACCTTCACAGACAGACCCAGAAATAATGTCTGACCAACTCGACCCCATGGCCAAGTCAAGCTGACACGTAAAATTAACCAGCGCAAGTCCATGCCTTCTCAACTTGGCATGCATATGCATGTACTTAAACCATACCAATACTAACCAAACAAAGGCAGTAACATGGCCATAGTTTCACCTACACTGATACAACTGTCTTCCGTACAACAGAAAACACACCTCAGGAGTTTGTAAGGCAAACTCCTTCCACAGATGAGGAAGCAATGTCTTTGAACTATGTTCATTCTTCTCTGTGATATCCCAAAACTTAAATCCTATCATATAAAATTAACAATATGTAAATACTATGATATAAAGTCAATACATCTCATGTTACATGATAAGGGGAAAAGAGGAGGAAGAGACAAAGATATTCAACACACACCTATAGATACCTTGTTATCTTCTTCCACTACCCATTATCTGTTTCCCTTGGCTTCAGCAAGCACCTCAGCTGTTTGTGGTTCTTTACGTGGTGGGTGATATACACCTTTTTGTGTGAAGGTTGGGTCATGAATAATCCTGTCTGAATTGGGTTGTTTTGCTTCTCCATTGACCTTCATCACAGAGCATGGTAATACTAAGAGACACCCTAAGGGATCTACTGCATTCTACAGAAAGCTCTTCTGTACCTCCACTCTGGAGCAGTATCCAATTTCCCCTTGGCGTCCAGATTGATCACCCCAGCTGACACTGTAACTTCCTTCTGGGGCTGTTGGCTTAAAGAAGCGAAAGTGTTTGGGTGTCATTCTTAACTTCCAGTTTAATAGAACCATTTTTGTGTCTCTTGGTGGAGGATTCCTCCCTTTGGAACAAAGATCTCTAAGCCAGCCGAGCGTAAGGCCACAGGAACAGGAAGCAAACATTTTGCTAGGGGTCATTAAGGGTAGGAGTGAGTAGTGCCTCTCCAATTTTCATCTCTTGATTCCTGAACCTATACATCCTGGCGGTGAGAAAAAGAGCATATACAGTCATGTACTGGATGCTGATTTAGAGCATATACAGCTTTCTGGAGAACCTTGCCCCAGCCCTGCAAGGTATTGCCACCTAGCCGGCCCTCTAATTGAATCTTCAAAAGGCCATTCACTGTTCTATCAAGCCAGTTGATTAAGGATGGTGGAAAACATGGTAAGACCATTGAGTTCCGTGAGCACGCACCCACTGACCGCCTTCCTCCTGCCTGACTGCTTTTGAGCTGAAACACTGTTTTTGTTGTTTTTTGTTTTCTACCTTCAAACTCTAACTGAAACACTGGCTCTTCCTGGGTCCCAAGGCTGCCAGCCTTTGGACTGGAACTACACCACCAGCTTTCCTGAGTTCCGGCTTGCTCACCGCAGATCTTGGAATCTGTCAGTCTTTGCAATTGCACTAGCCAATCTCCTCTAGTACCAAAGAAACAATCTCCCAGACAACTCCGACAAGTGCAGATTTTGGTACTGAGAGTAATGTCTGACCAGTTGTCTGGGCAACCCATGGTGCAGTCAGGTTAATGCATAAAATTAACAATCACAACTTTTTTGCTTCACGTAGCTGTTTTAGGGACCACTATGTTCCCAGTCACCAAATCAGAAAACAGGGAATTATCCTTGAGTCGATATTCTTCCTTACTTCCCCATAACTATTCAGCGATTTATGCTGATTTTGCCTCATAAACTTCTGTCTTCTCTTCTCTATGCCTCCTACTATTTAAGTTCAGACCCTCGTCCATTATTTCATAGATATTTCAATTGCCGCCTTACTGATTGTACTGTTTCTCTCTTGCCCCTTCTTAAATCCATTCTTGATATACTAGCCAAAGGGATGTATTTGTTGGTTCACTGTTTAAAACACCTCAATAGTTTCCCATCTCCTAGAGCAGGAATTGGCAGTGTTTTTCTGTAAAAAGGCACACAGTAAATATTTTAGGCTTTGCAAGCCATATGGCTTCAGTCACAACTACTCAGTTCTACTGTGTTAGAATTAACAAAAGCAATATCCAAAATAGAAAAATTCACTGGATGGGTGTAACAGGAAAATGAGATGACAGAAGAAAGAATGAGTGAACTTAAAGAAATTATCCAATCTTAAGAAAAGAGAGAGGCCAGGTACTGTGACTTCATGCCTGTAATCCCAGCACTTTGAGATACAGAGTCTGGAGGATTGCTTGAGCCCAGGAGTTTGACACCAGCCTAGAGAACATATTGAGACATTTTCTCCACAAAAAGGAAGAAAGAAAGAAAGAGGGAGAGAGAAAGAAAAAGGAAGGAAGGAAGGAAAAAGAAAGAAGGAAAGAAAGAAGAAAGAAAGAAAGAAAGAAAGAAAGAAAGAAAGAAAGAAAGGAAAGAAAAAAAGAAAGAAAGAAAGAAGAAAAAAGAAAGAAAGAAAGAAAGAAGAAAGAAAAAAAGAAAGAAAGAAGAAAGAAAAAAAGAAAGAAAAGAAGAAAGAAAAAAGAAAGAAAGAAGAAAGAAAAAAGAAAGAAAGAGAAAGAAAGAAAG
>PVKP010055214.1:0-11120 GCA_004027715.1 Plecturocebus donacophilus
CAGCCGAGCCGGCCAAACAGCCGCGCCAGCCGAAACTGCCGCGCTGGCGACCCGTGGGGCTGCTCTGCCTGGGGATCTCCTGGTCTGGGGGTAATAAAAATCCGTCTGGAAATGCGGCGTCCACTCACCCTCTGCACCCTCACTGGGAGCTGCAGTCCTGAGCTGCTCCTATGCGGCCATCTTGGATCCTCCCCTCAACTATCACAGTTTTTATAAGCAATCTGGGTAAACTGTTTTTAAAAGTAATTTATTAGTTTAATATAATGGAATAGATTCTTATAGATAATCTTGTCCTATAATTTATAATCTAAAGTTATATTAAGCTAAGTAATAAATATTCATTAAATGTCTGGGTCATTTCCAAATTTTTTTAATTATAACAAAATATTTTTCTGGAAAAAAAGAAATGTGTTCTTATTTTAAAAAATAATTTTGTCTAATTCATAGACTATGTAAAAGTGAATTATGAATTAGGTAGAGGTAACCAGTGAATAAGAAAAATGTAAAGAAAGTTATAAAGAGGTATTTCAGGCAAGAAAGGTTAAAAGAAGGATAATCTTATATGAGAAAGGATCTTGCATGGTAACATTTTGTCCTAAAGTACAATAACTGGTTATTTAAGAATGCAACCTTTTGTCTCTTATCTACTTCAAGCCCCCACTTCCCATTGTCCCCACTTAGTGAATTCAGCCAGTGTACATTTTACACATATTGGTTGATATCTCATGTCTCCCTAAAATGTATATAAGCAAACTGTACCCCCAACCACCTTGGGCACATGTCTGAGGACTTCCTGAGGCTGTGTTATGGGTGCCTCCTTAGCCCATGGCAAAATAAACAATTTTCTAGGATAAAAATAGGCATTTTTATCCTAGAAATGTCTAGCATAGAACAGGAAGTCCAAGCATGTAGTAAATGATTTGTATCAAATTGTCTATAATTAAAGGAAAATCATTTAAATAGTAATTCTAGAGTTTAGGTTTTGCTTAAAAACACACACAGTAAAGAATTGGTTACAATAATAAAATTTTCTTAAGGGATTGATTTACTCAATAAATTATAAGAGTCTTTTTTAACACAAAGTTCAACGTTTATTGCATCTCACCATTTTTGTTTTTTTCTCCCTTTTTAAAGGCATGATATAATAACTCTCTGCTTCAACCCATTTTCAGTTCATATAAGTCTTTGTTTTCTCCTTGGGTTCTCACTGTTGTGGCCTAAAGCTAAAAATATTTCCTTAAAGATCTAAAAGATGCCAGGTGTCATGGCTCAGGCCTGTAACACCAGCACTTTGGGAAGCCAAGCCAGGTGGATCACCTGAGGTCAGGAGTTTGTCACCAGCCTGGTCAACATGATGAAACCCCATCTCTACTAAAAATACAAAAATTAGCCAGGTGTGGTGGTGAGTGCCTGTAATCCCAGCTACTTGGGAGGCTGACAGAAGAATCACTTGATTCTCCAGGAGGTGGAGGTCGCAGGGAGCTGAGATCACACAATTGCAATTTACACTGGGTGATAAAAGAGTGAAAATAAATAAATAAATACAGTGCAAAGAAGGCCAAACAAAATTTCATATTCAACAATGCTTCCTGTATAATTTTTATATCAAATAAGCCACATGTGTCATTTTTGGACTTTACAAAACCTAATATCTTAAAGGATTAAAAAGATCAGAAAAAGACATAATGTATAATTTGATTTTGGAAAGTTTGTCAAATATCAAAAGTTTAAAACACTTGATATTGGAAAATAGAATCACAGGTCATTGTAAAATAAGTCATTCATTTAACCAAAGTAATAACTCAAGGATTTCACAAAAAAGTGAAAACCAGCTGAGCACAGTGGCTCACACCTATAATCCCAGCACTTTGGAAGGCCGAGGTGGGTGGATCACAAGGTCAAGAGATTGAGACCATCCTGATCAACATGGTGAAACCCTGTCTCTACTACAATGCAAAAGTTAGCTGGGCGTGGTGGTGCACACATGTAGTCACAGCTACCCGGGAGGCTGAGGCAGAGAATCGCTTAAACCTGGGAGTCAGAGGTTACAGTGAGCACCATTGCACCATTGCACTCCAGCCTGGGTGACAAGAGCAAAACTCCATTTCCAAAAAAAAAAAAAAGATAAAAACCATTCTTTGAGAGAAGAGGCTTAATTTTCCAAACAATAAGCCCTAATGAAAACAGCACAAAGCCAATTAAATTTATTTTTCAAAATGTTATAAACAATCGATAAAATTTTAATCATCTTGGCCATAAGATAAAATTTCCATAAGTTTTTTTATAAACTTTATTAAAAGGAGTTGATTAGGGCTTCAAGAAAACCTTCTCCTAATCTGACACAGAGACTCATATGCTGATCTTGCATCAGTGTGTCTTTGACAATAATATTTAATTAATAGAGAACCAACTTCTTTTCTCTCTCCAAATCAGCCCTTACAGTCTCATACGCCCACCTCTTTCATGATAGTCCCTGGGCCTTGAAGAGTCAAATACCTTTAATTTCTGTCCCTGTGTCTCACAAACAGAATTTACTTTGGTTGGCATCTTCTATGGGGTCTGAAGATGAGGCTTAGTGGCTGTCAGTATTAAGGTTTATCAGGACTTGGTATACTTTTACACCCATCAGTCAAAGCCCTATAACTTAATAGCACAAGGATTTTAAAAATACATAGGAAAGTAACATGAATGTATTATCCTTAATTTTAAAAACCTTCTTTAATATTTTTTTCTAAGCAACCCAAATGTAGGTAATACTATAGAAATTATTTCAATAAAGCATAAGATCTGTTTATTAGGCCAGTTACCCAAGGCAAGAGGAAAGACCTTCTGCAGTGTTACTGCTATTACCTATTGGGAGAATTATGTTGGAAGGAAACATTTCCTTTGGACCTTTAAGATAAAAGTTTTTGTTTGCCGTCTGCTTTGTTTTGTTGTTGTTGTTTTCGTTGTTGTTTTAGCATCAGGCCACAAGTTAGAATCCAAATGGAGGAAAAATCTTGCAGAAGGTGAAAATAAGTTGAAGGATAGAGTTATTATTTCAGGCCCTTTAAAAGGGAAGAGAAAGCTGAAAACACAGTGAGATATAATAAAAGTTGAACTTTGCATAAAAAATATAATGTCTTGTAATTTATTAAGAGTAAGTAAGGCAGTACCTTAAGGAAATTTCATAGTTTGAAACAATTCTTTAGTGTATACATTTTTTTAATGAAAACCCAATTTCTAGAAAGACCACTATAATTTCCCTTTAATCATAGACAACTTGGTCATATAGAAGTTTTTTAAAATAAATTCTGTTATTATGACTGATGCAGACCATTTGTGACATGCTTGGACTTTCCAGATTGTCCCGAACATCTATCTTTCTTAAACAACCAGTCATTTTATTCTAGGACAAAATTTGCCATACAAGATTCTTTCTCAGATTAAATCTCTCTTTAAGCTTTCTTACAAAAAAAAAATCTCTTTATTTATATAACTTTCTTTACATCTCTCTTATTTCCAGGTTCCTTTTTTCTTGTTTTATATGTAACTGAAACAGGAGAGTTCCCTGACCCCCATCACAGAATCTGTGACAGGGGTGTGGCTCGTCTGTTCAGCTGCTGCACCCTCTCAAATCCCTTATGGGAGGAGGAGCATGCAGATGAGCAGGTACAGGAGCCAGGGCAAGTACCTTGGGGCTCTGGCCCCACAGTGGGGTCTGGGAGTGGGTGCCTGCGACTCCCAAAACCCAAGTGGGTGTGTGTTACAGTGTGCTTTTTTAGCTTTGCTATCTGTGGACAGCTTAAGTGTTAAATAGCTCAGTGGGCCCTCTGCCTCTTTGCAGGGGTAGAGGGCCAGTTTAACAGCTTTCTGTATTCTGAGCTCTTGTCCAGCATCTAGGAAAAATCAGATCACACACTGACTTGAAAGATGAATGCAGGGGTTTTATTGCATGGTGGAGGTGGCTCTCAGTGGGATGGATGGGGAACTGGAAGGTGGATAGATTGGGAAGATAATCTTCCCCTGAGTTTGGCTGTCCAGTGCCCAATCTCCTCTTTAAATGTCCCCTGCCAAATTCCTCTTGGTTTTCAGATGTTCCTTCTCTTCTCTCTGCCATGCCATTCTGCTGTACTTCTGCTCTTCTGTTCACCTCCTCTTCTGCCTCTGGAGCCTGGGGTCTGGGGTTTCTATGGATACAAGATAGGGAGGCATGGCGGGCCAAAAGTCAACTTTTGGGTACAAAAACAGGAATGTCTGTTCTCATTTAGGGCCGTGGGTTTCCAGGCTTGAGGGTGGGGCCTTTGCCAGGGAACAGCCCTCTCCTACCCAGTATTTCCCTGTCTCTTGTCTATATCATAACCTTTAAGTAAGCTTTGAATTAGACAAAAATTATTTACCTTTTCAAAAAGGACACTTGATTTAGAAAGAATGTTTTTCTACAATATTCTTTTATTGGAAAAATACCTAAATAATGAAATATCTATAATTTAATATAACTTTAGTTTTTACAAGTGTTCAGTCATTACATTTACCTAATTATTTCATTTTAATCACTTACCTGGGTTATTTGAAAACTGCAACAGTAATCATTTAAAATTATGAAACTGCAATTGCAAAATTATAACTGAGACAGTGAGAAAGATCTGACCTAACTGACTCCATCTTGCTTCTAACTGCCAAGCTATTCTTGTTTGTTCCTGTGTATAAGCCAAACTAACTTTGAGAGGAACTTAGTTTATAGTTTAGCTTGAAACAAAAATGATAACACCTCTTTCCCAAAACAAACTCCCTTCCTGCCTGGGGTACTAAATTGCCTAAACCCACAATATTAGAGGTTATGGTTATTTTACTAAATAATTCAAGATTTCACTATTTTCATTAAGCCAATATCAATGTCTCATTTATTAAAAGTTAAGCAAGTAAATATCATTCTCTTTTGGGCTGGGTTTATAGTTTTGTAACTCCTATGCCAAATTTTGACTCTCTATAGTATTTGGCAGGGATAACTATGAAACTGCTTGATAAAAAAATGCAAACAAAAATGCATGCTGGCAATTCTTAAGACATTTCTAACATTACTTTAGCAATAATTTTAAAGCTAGTTTACTTGTAAAGAGTTTACATAAGTCACATAAACTTGAATAAGCATTTGACTAGTCTCTTCTTTTTTCTGATAAATTATTTGAGTGTTTTAAGCCAATTAATTAGAGCTCATTATATATTTTTAATAGTGGAACAGTGTGTACACAACACATAAATACATAGACATATTATGCATACTGATAGAAGTACATCTTATAAATTCATAAGACCTTTTTTCCCCCTAAATTAGATTTCCAAACTCTTGATAACCTGTTTCATCACCTTGGCAGTTGTCAGATAAATAGCCCTAAATCCACGTATTGAAAGAAACAAGCCTTAGGTGAAAAATCAGATAGCAAAATTTACATTCCAAGGTACAGAGAGAAAAAGTCTTGTGGTGCTAGAAGGAGATTAAAGATGAATGCCAAATCAAATATAAAGTTATAGAAACCTATCATGGGATCGTATAAGGAAACCAGTTTTAGTTGGATAGGGACTACCTACCTTCTAACTGAATCTCTGAGCTCTGGGCAGAGCCCACTCTGAATCCTGAGTCTCCAAAAAAGGGATAATTATTGTGAGGTTAGACCACATGATGCTTTTACTGTGCACTTTTAAAAAAATTTTCAAACAAAGACATTTCTAAGTGTCTAAACTACACTCTTCCTTAAAAATCCAAGAATAGCCTCTACTGCAATAACTATTTTTGTCAAAAAATTATGTAACACAATACAAAAGTAAGCCATTTAAAAGCTGAGATAAACTTCATTTACAACACTCCTGGGGTTTCATAAGGAAAAACAGAGGTTCTCCCAAAAGGAAGTCTGGTACCTTCTCCATTATCTTTAAGGAAACCCAGGCTATTATAAACTATTTTAGGTCCTCAGGCAGCAGGGGCTGGCAAGAGAAAGGAGAGACAGCAGAAGTCAATGAAGAAAACAGAATTCAGTCAACTGAAAAAAAAATAACTTTTGTTCAGAAAAGACAAGGTCCTAGGGGAGAAAACAAAACAAAAACATGAAGGCCTTTTAAATAAACACACACACACACACACACACACACACACACACACGCACACACACACACACACATCTTGGATGTTAGCTTTTAATTATGCTGACTTTTAAACATAAAGCTCCTTTGAAAAAAATCTTTTAAAATCTCATTACCATAAATCAACTACAACAAATTGTTGATATTTCCGAAGTATCAAGTATTAAACTAGAAAGGGCCTGCAATAGGAATCAAACCCAGGCTGCAGTGGTGATAAAAAGAAGGCAGAACCTTAGCTATGGAACTGCAGTGTGGGGTGACAGCCATTGCTCTCTCCATGTGGCCTAGCTAGCAAAAAGGTGGCCTTGTTATGTGAATAAAGACCTTCAAGTAGTCAAAATCAAAAATCTTTCTTTTGCTGACTTTTTCTACCCCTCTAGCAGTTATCCTGTAACATTCACAGCAGGTTGAACGAAGTGTTTTATGAATTCTGGAAGAAGTGCATAAAGAAGCAGAATAAATAGCACACAGTGAAGATCACTGAGATGGACCAGGAAACTGATGGGCTGATCCTCTCTGTGAGTTTCTAGAGACAGTTTACTGAACTTGATACTTTACTCAGCAAAGAGATGTTTCTTGTTATAAAGTGCAAATTCTCCTGACCTCTGAAACCCAGAGAAGTCCAACTGTGTATCCTTGCTGAAGAGGACACTCCAGAATGAGGTGCTCTCACTGGAGGGACATAGCAAACACTATTTCAACTTTCTTGGTTCAAAATCATGCAGTGCTACCCTGTTATTATTCCCAGAATCAATTAAGGTCCAATGATTTCAGATTAATGGTTCTAGAATGTTGTCCATTTGATCTCCTAACTCTGCCACAATAGGAGAGCACCCAGCACTGCTTTATTTTTTTCCCAGGGAGGTACCTTAGTCCCTACCAGGAATGAAGCAATGTGTCAACCTGGCATGGGACCAGGATCCATTAGCATGCACCAAGGGGAACCCAGCCAGCCGGTGCTCTGTTTGTAGAAACAGAGAAGGCAGCGATTTGGGGTCCCCTGACAATTTGGGGGCTGCAATAATGACACATGGCTCCACGTAAATTGGATGTGACAGTGTTTTCCAAAATATAAAGCAAAACCTAGCAGCGTGACCTTGTGCTCTCATCACTGTTGTGATTATGATCGTGTCTTTTCTATTCCTTCCTGCCTTATGCTTCCACCCTCCTTAACTCTTTCTGTTTTCACTCCTCTTCATCGCTTCTTCTTCTTCTCCTTATACTTCAAGGTGCAGACAGTTTCATATCCTATCTGTCTGTCCTGGAACCATCAAAGTTGTAGTAAATGCAATACTTCCTCTAGGAATCAGTCCTTCCTAACCCATAGTCATTTTTTTCCATTAAAGTGTCAAGTTTGAAGGAAAATATACTAATATCTCATCTCTGTTTTTTTTTAAGTTCCAGGGCACATGTGCAGTGTGTGCAAGTTTGTTACATAAGTAAACATGTGCGGCAGTCATTTGCTGCATCCATCAGCCCATCACCTAGGTATTAAGCCCAGCATGCATCAGCTCTTTTCTCTAATATTCTCCCCCTCTTCCCTGCCTCAACAGGCTCCAGTAAGTGTTATTCCCATCCCTTTGTCCATGTGTTCTTGTTGTTCAGCTCTAAAGCCAGAGGCCTTTCCTAAAGTTTCTGTCCTGCGTAAGCAGCTCCTCACTCAACATTTACAATTTGCAAAGTCTCAAAAACAAGAAGAGACTCACCTCAAAAGATCTGTCTCAAGTGCTTTTCCCGCCAACCTAGTAGGTGAGAGGCTAAACTAGATGCACAGAATGAAGTATGAAAGTAAATATGTGTTATCCTTCCTCAAACACACTGGAGGAGGTTCATACCTGCAATGTACAATTTAAAATATGAAACTTCATAATCATCTCATCTTCAAAAACATTTTTCTAGGCTTTTTGTTCAAATGCATATATCACTAAGCAATATTGCTCTCAAAAAGCAATACAAGTGAGAACATGTGGTATTTGCTTATAAGTAGGAACATGTGATATTTGCTTTTTGTTCCTGCATTAGTTTGCCGAGGATAATGGCCTCCAGCTTCATCCATGTTCCTGCAAAGGACGTGACCTCATTCCTCTTTGTGATTGCATAGTATTTCATGGTGTATATGTACCACGTTTTCTTTATCCAGTCTATCATTGATGGGTATTTCAGTTGATTCTATGTCTTTGCTATTGTGAACAGTGCTGCAATGAACATACCCTCGTCCATGTGTCTTTACAATAGAATGATTTATATTCCTTTGGGTATATACCCAGTAATGGGTTTTCTGGATTAAGTTGTATTTTCAGTTCTAAATCTCTGAGAACTCACCATGCTGTCTTCCAAAATGGTTGAACTAATTTACATTCCCATCCACAGTATAAGTGTTCCTATTTCTCCACAATCTCACCAGCATCTGTTGTTTCTTAAATTTTTAATAATAGCCATTCTGACTGGCATGAGATGGTATCTCATTGTGGTTGTGATTTGCATTTCTCTAATGAGCAGTGATGTTGAGCTATTTTTCATGTGTTTGTTGACCCCTCAAAGTTTCAGTGTTTTTAAAAAATAAGAATTACTTCGCTAAATTAGTCCAAGTTTACAAATTCACTGTAGTAGAAATCTATGAATTAATCTTTGTTTATCTCTTTGGTAGCATTTTAAGGTTTCCCTTCCACTGATTGAAAGGATGCTGTGAGTTAGTGGAGTGACTGACTTCCTGGACAGGCAGTGCTGGGCATTGGGCAGTGATGGGATTTAGGCTCATGCAGATGTGGGCTTAGATCCTGGAGGCCATGTGTAGTCATGCCATGTCTTTGGACAAGTTACAATGCTGATTTCTCTAGGATTTTTTTCTCTCTTTTGTGAAATGGGTATAAGTGATACCATTCTACAATTTGGAGTGATGATGGATACTCTATGCCAAGTTTTTATAACATGATGTAATATGAGAATTCTGAAAAAATGTCAGTTTTCATCTATGCACACATCTATTATTGACCACATAACCTGTGGGCATCTCCTATGAGCTGGGCCATACAAATTTTATTGTAGAAAAAATTCTATCAAGTTGCTGCCTTCATATACTTTCCTTTCTAAGAAGAAAAGCCACAGATAAGCCTACAAATGAATCAGAGATATTGGAAAGTGAGAATTTCTGCAAAGAATAGCAGAATATCCATAATGGCAGAATGCTGTCATGGACTGGGTGGTGAGGGGCAGTGTCCTGTAAGCAGCCCAAGGCAGCCTGGAGGAGCAGGTACCATTTCAGCTGAGACTTGAATGAATGGAAAGTGACATACAGAGGCACATCTGAGGAAGAATATTCCAGGGTGGGAACAGCAAGTCCAGGGCCTGAGGGTGAAAGGCACTTGGTGAGGTCAGGAAGGTCGGGAAAGTGTGCTTTTTGGGGACAAGGGGACCTCACATGATAGAAAATCACCCCAGTTTATTTAGGAACAACATTAAGGCAAAAGGTACAAGAAACATAAAGTTGGCTCAAGTTTAAAAATAATAAATAAGACAGCCAGATATCTTAATTATTCATGAATGCATTATTTGCTGTCTGGATTACTTGTGGTATATTTTTGTCATCATTCAGCCAGAGCCTCAGATGCCAGAAACAAACAATTTTGGGAGGACAGAAAGTAGATTGCGTACTTACCTGTTTACAAAGTTGGCCAGGGCTGGCATCCTTCACTCCCGGGGGAAGTGAAAAACTTTGATTAGGAAATGGGACACTGACTTTTCAGCCAAGAATTACTGGGTCTCTGCCTAGTGCCCCAATCCTTATAGCCTTTTCTGTTATCTCTAGGGCCAGAGGCCCAAGGATTTTTTTCTAGGATATTTTCCTCTCTTTTGTGAAGAGAGAAAACTTTTCAGTTTGAAAATAAAACGCCCACACTAAAATGGCTGTGTTTTCTTTAACCTCCATGTTTGATCAGGGCATATGAAGGTGATCATTCTATCAGAGTCAAATAACAGTAACTCAGGCCTAAAAAGATTCATTGACAACACAGTCTTGTCAGAGACAACTAGCAGAGTCTCAGAGCTCAGCATACTCATGTTGCTGGTGCAGTTTTTTTCTCTTCACAAAGGGTGTTTGCTCGGGTCTCTCAAAGAATTTCAGAAACTGGAGAAGTCTAGTGTTTTTCTTGGTTTCACTAATATTTATTCATCACCTGCTATGACAAGCACACTACAAAGATAAGTTACTCAGAGGTTCTATCCGGAGTGAGCTGGCATCTCTGGAAAGAATGAAAGTCTTTGATAAGAAAGAGTGATGTTTGAACTGGCCTCAGGTTTCCAGGAGACTCAGATATGAACATTAATATTTTTGACATTTGAAAGGCCTTGCCATCTTTAATATCAAGTAACAACATTTTAGAGAGCCATGTTGCTTAGTGATTTATGCATTTGAATAAAAAGCATAGAAAAAATGTTTTTGAAGATGAGATGATTATGAAGCTTCATATTTTAAATTGTATGTTGCCGATATGAACCTCCTCCAGTGTGTTTGAGGAAGCATAGCACATATTTACTTTCCTACTTCACTCTGTGCATCTAGTTTAGCCTCTCACCTACTAGGTTGGTGGGAAACGCACTTGAGACAGGTCTTTTGAGGTGAATCCCTTCTCCTCCTCTTTGAGAGTTTGCAAAATGTAAATGTTGAGTGAGGAGCACTTACCCAGTATAGAAACTTTAGGAAAGGCCTCTGGCCTTAGAGCTGTCTTGCTTGGTAGTGAGACGTCCATTGTTTAAGTCACCAAGGCTTCTCCCAGACCCGGTGGCTCCTTGTCTTAATCCAAATCTGGGACTAGAATTCCATGGCTGTGTCTCTCATAGTTTAATCCATACCCTACCATTCCCATATTCCAGCTCAGTGCCCCAAAATGTGTCCAAAGAAACCTGCAAACACTAATATGCCCCTGGGTGGGTGTGTATGCGTGTAGTGACATGGGGTTGGGATTGAGTGAATGGAACCATGTGATTCCCTTAAGGAGACCACAAAC
>PVKP010055215.1:0-11122 GCA_004027715.1 Plecturocebus donacophilus
CACATACCACCACACCCAGCTAATTTTTTTATTTTTTATTTTGGTAGAGACAAGGTGTTGCCATGTTGTCCAGGCTGGCCTCAACCTCTTGGGCTCAAGAGATCTGTTTGCTTCCGTCTCCCAAAAAGCTGGGATTACAGGCATAAGCCAGTGTGCCTGACCCTAAACTAATTTTTGAAAAACAAACCAAAAAGAGAAAAAAAGTCATTTTTTTTTTTTGAGATTAAGTTTCACTCTTGTTGCCCAGGCTGGAGTGCAGTGGCACAATCTTGGCTCACCACAACCTCCGCCTCCTTGGTTCAAGTGATTCTCCTGCCTCAGCCTCCCGAGTAGCTGGGATTACAGGCATGCGCCAACATGCCTAGCTAATTTTGTATTTTTAATAGATACAGGGTTTCTCCATGTTGGTCAGGCTGGTCTCGAACTCCTGACCTCAGGTGATCCACCTGCCTTGGCCTCCCAAAGTGCTGGGATTACAAGTGTGAGCCACCGCTCCCAGACAAAAAGTCACTTTTATCACCCCATGTCACTGAGAATGTTTCCCATAATGTCTGAAAATAAAGCACCTCATGTTTAGAAAGATGGAAAAGTATGCGGTTTGTAAGTGCATTATCACTAGTGATTATTAATATATTAGCTGTAGGCATGACTGTTCTGCTGCACCATTGAAACACACACATAATAAAAAACGAAATATATTTGGGATAGAAAAATAGTATTACATTATATAAGGCACTATACTTTACAAAACATTTTCCTGTTAACTCATTTGCAAATATTTAATTTGCTGCTTCTTTCCCAAAAAGCACTCCATTCATTATTTCATAGGCTTCATTCAGTGTTTAGTTAGTTTGTTCCCCCCACCCCCAGCAAGGTTAGTTCCACTATTCCCTCTCCTTCCCTATTCAAGCAACATTAAAGGCTTTTCCTACTAGGGTGCAAACTGAGCCTCTTGGCTTGTGAATATTGGCAGAATGGTAGGACGCAGGAGCTGTGATTTTCGAGTTAAATAATGACATCGTGCCTGGAGGTCAGTTCTAAGTCCATTTCGTTTGGGCACGATATTTATCTGTGACCTCATTTTTTTCTTAATCTGTAAAACGGAGGCATTAATGACAATTTACTTCATATATCTATTATCAGAGTAGGACTTAACAATTCCTTAGGAGAATAGGTCAAGCACCGGCCTTTAGAAAGAGAAAGTGCAACACGAGAACATCAGCCTATTATATTAAAAATTGTTTTGATCCAGAAAAGACAACCTCAAACTTCTCCTGCCAATTCAAATTCCAGCTTCTTCCTACCCTTCTTTTCTAAATCTTTGCTTTCTCTTTGCCTGAAATTAGATGCAGGAAGGGAGCAGAGAAAGGAAACCTGGAAAAGGGCAGGGAAGCCCAACAGACCGGTTAGGCACGACTGCCATTCGCTAGTCGGCTTCAACTCAGGGGCTAAGACGTAGAGTCAGCGTTTCCAGCAGAAACGAGGATCTAGCTCAGGCTAATACCATGTCCAGGGCTAGGAGCAATTGCGGGAAGGGTCACCCCGACACATTTTACAAAACAGTCTGAGGCGTGCCCTCCTCCCGACCCAGGGGTCTTCGCTCGCTTCCCACTAGCGGGCACGCGGTCGGCGCGTGGACGCGGCCCTCTGACGGAGGCCGGGCGTGCGCTCTGCACCCGCGGCGTTCCCCAGCCAGCCGGAAGAAGCGGCGGCGCCAGCGTCCTGCCGCCTGTCCGTCACACACCGCCCATGCTGCCACTGCTTCCGATTGGTTCCAGGCCCGGCCCAGCCCCCTTCCAGCCCCGCCTCCCGCGGATGGACAGGAGAGGGGCGGGGCGGAGGGCCCGCCCCCCCGGCGGCCGCGGGCGGCCCGCCCAGCTGTCAGTTACGGGGGCCGCCCGGCGGGCGGGCTGGAGGCTCTCGCAGGCTGCCTCGTCGTTCGCTGGGTCTATCTCGCGCGGTCCTTCTCGCCGCCTGTGGGGAAGTCGGGGCCGCCCGAGCGGCTGCCGCCACCGCCTCGCCTCGGCCGTTTTCCCGGTCCCCTCCCGGCCCAGCCCCTCCCGCCCGCGCACCCCGAGTAGTGAGTGGCTCCGCGTAGGGTCCGGAGAGTCACCGCCGCTGCACCGGGTGGTGGTTAAACCATGTTGAGGAGGATTTTACAGAGGGTAAGACAGTGAAACCGTCTTTCCGGCAGCACGTGAGCGGGACAGCCGGAGTCCGGGGCCGCGGCGCGGGCGCCCCTCCTCAGCGCCGGCTCCTTCCTTCCCTAGGCCCCGCAGCCCGGCAGGCACTTAGGCCTCGGTCGCCCGGCCCGGGGGCGGGGAGCGCGGGTGGGGCCGGCGCGGCGGGGCGGCAGGCGGAGCCCCGGTGGCCCCGCGCGTCCAGGCCTGGCCCCAGCTGCGGCGCGGGGCCCGGTCCGTGCGTGCGGGCTGCGAGCTGGAGGGTGTGGTGCTGGCGCGTTCCTCCCGGGATTCGGGAGTGGGAATGAAAATGGAGAGTTGGTGCCGGTTGGACGGGCCGGCCGGCCGCCTGCCCGCCTGGAGAACGCTCCGTGGGAGATTTTGGGCGGCTTGCTTCGCCCTTCCCCACCCACTGCGCTCCCAGCGCCCCCCAAATTGACACGACGCGCACCTGCCACACACGGCTCCGCTTTCCCTTCTGGACCACATTGGAGGGTGGTGTGGTGAGCCCTGGCCTAGCCTGGGCCCAGCCGTGGGACTGCCACTGGCAAAGTCAGCCGAGAAGGAAGATGTTACTCACTGTTGGAAACTTTTTTTTAATTAAAAATGCGTTTCCTGTCCAAGCCCATTACCTTATTATGTCTAAATCCGCAGTAGGTTGATCAAGTGGTATACATTTAGTTTTTGCCAGTGCTGACTCTGAAACCCGGAAAACCTTGAGGTTAGAAAGATTAGAGCGTTGGAAAGCTGTAGGTATATCATTTAGGAATCAGTTACTACAACAACATAATTCACATCTCTTCTCCTATGAGAGTTATTGTACCTATCAAGTGTTAAAGGTTTTTTTTTTGTATAATTTTTTTCTTCTCTTTTTGAGGCTGATAAGAGTGTAACACAATATAAATGATTAAAAAGTAGGTGCCAAGCCCATTAGTTCTTCACCGAGTGAGTAGGATAACTAGTTGAAAGGACAAAAGAAATTAGTGAATTTGTAGGATTCAGCCGAGGCATGTGCGGAAGAGGGTTGAGTCATCCAGTAGATAGGAAGGGAGTGCTCTTGCTTCTGCTTAGCTTTCTCCTGAAATAATGAAGTAATGTGAAACTTGGTCAGTTACTATAGGGAGAAATAGTTAACTTCTTTATCTGACACCCTGTATTGACATTTAATTGTATTTTGCAGTGGTTTTGTCAGTTTTGAAGTCTCTGATGATTTTGGCAGTAGCAAGGGCATGTCCTTTACTTTCCCCATCACTTCCTTAGTTCAGCAGTAAAGACATCTGTGCCTGGTTTACTTGCAGGCTTTAGGAGATTTTTCTTTTATCAGACCTGGAAGAACTGATTACCTCATGTCTCAGACTGTGTTTCTGTCATAGTTCTACAAGTGAAAATTAGTTTGCCTGTGGTTTGCTTTGAAGTTTACAAATAAAAGTGTTTATTGATTTAAGAGTGGCTTCTGTATAGATTGGTTTTCAGAAATATGGGATGCTTGGTTTAAAGTTAAGCATCGAGATTATATGAAGTTCATTTTTAATGTTGGTGTGTACCTATCAGCTGTGAAACACACTTCAGTTGAAACTACAAAGTTGAAATTGATTTTGTTTTTTGCAGAGATGTGATATTGAATCATCACATCCGAATAAGTCAATTGACAACTGAGTTTCTTAACATCGGGGCAGTTGACATTTGTGACTGGATAATTCTTTGTTGTGGGAGGCTGCCCTGTGCATTGTAGGATGTTAGCAACATCTTTGGCATCTACTCCCACTAGATGCTAGTAACATTCCCCTACATCCCTTCTCCCTTGTGACGACCAAAAATATCTCCAGATTTTACCAAATGTCCCGTAGGGGCAAAATTGAGTCTGGTTGAGAATCACTGTGTTAAATGCATTAACTCTTTAATAGGAAAGTTTGAAGTGTTTCTCACAGTTAAGTAGTTAACTTTCTTTTATTCGGCATGTTTATATTGAGTTTCAGTAAATGCCAGGCTTTATGCTAAGGGCTGGGAAACAGTTCATTAAGCTATAAGTCCTCCGTTTAGAACTCACAGCCTGTTTGGGAGGTGAACATTTAAAAGTAATGACAGTGGTACATAATAGAATAATGAAGAGGACAGAGGACCCAGGAGGCACTCTGTGGGAGGAGGTTAGGGCAATTAGGAAAAGCTTCAGGGAGGAGGCATATTCACAGCTCAGAATAGGGAAGGGCATGTCAGACAGAGGGAACAGCAAATGCAAAGACATGGAGTCATAAAAGGCGTAGGTAGTACTGTGGGGAGTGTGAACAATGAAGCTTAGAAAGTGAGATGTTATTTAGCAGTTAGTAAGACATGAAACTACTTTGGTGGCTAAAGACCAAATTGTGAGAGTCCCTTTGAAGAAGTTCAGCTTTTATTTTGTAGTTGGATCAGTGTTAATGCTGAATATCTAATAGGGTCATTTGATAAATATCTTAAATAAATCTGGTGATATATTTTACTTGTTTAGAAGGTAGAATATATATTTTATTAACTGGTGGTATTTACCAGCAAGTGTGACTGGAATCTTTAAATTGTGTAACTTGGCAACCATTTATTTTACCCCACCCTGCTAATCTTATTTCTCAGCACAGATATTAAGGTATAAGATTAAAGCTATTGGCTAGGCATGGTGGCTCCCACCTGTAATCCCAGCACTTTGGGAGGCTGAGGTGGGTGATCATGAGGTCAGGAATTTGAGACCAGTCTGGCCAACATGGTGAAACCCTGTCTCTACTAAAAATACAAAAATTAGCCAGATGTGGTTGCGCATGCCTGTAATCCCATCTACTTAGGAGGCTGAGGCAGGAGAATCGCTTGAACCCAGAAGGTGGAGGTTGCAGTGGGCCGAGATTGTGCTATTGCACAACAGCCTGGGCAATAGATTGAGACTCCAACTCAAAAAAAAAAAAAAAAAAAAAAAAAAAGATTAAAGCTATTGCTAATTTGGAGATTTCTTTGAAATGGACTCTGTGCTTTGAAATTATGTGGCATTCCTTTAACATTTTGTTTTTAGCTGACCTTTTCATTTTAAGCATTCTTATCTTCTTTTCTTCTGAATAGTGTCCTTTAAATAGCATTTTTTAAAAGAAGAAACAAAGTGCTTACAGTCAATTAGAACTCAAAGTCTTTGAACATCATCAATAAGTCTCAGGATACATTACAGAAATTTGGTTTCTGGTTCTCCTGCTTCTGTTCCTCCTCCTGCTCCTGCTCCTTTTTCTTTTTCATTAACTTTTACTAAGGTGTTTGTTTGAGGCTTGAAAGAGCCTGGGGATAAACAAAACAAAACTAAACAAAAAAACCTCAAAACAAAACCAAAATGAAGTAGCTCCGATATGTATGTATTGAATATTTTACTTAATAGTTCTTTGAAGAAAAACATGAATTTAAAGGACTTGATGGTTAGAAAGATAATCAACATGTAGTACCTTAGGCAGCTTGTAAACTTTGTTGCCATTTCTTTAAGTATTATAACTTACTATGGGCTGGCTTAGTGGCTCATGCCTATAATTCCAGCACTTTGGGAGGCCAAGGTGGGCAGATCCAAAAAATCCAAAAATTAGCTGGGCATGGTGATGCGTACCTGTAGCCCCAACTGCTTGGGAGGCTGAGGTGGGAGAATTGCTTGAACCCGGGAAGCAGAGGTTGCAGTGAGCTGAGATTGTACAATCACTGTACTCTAGCAACAGAGTGAGACCCTGCCCAAAAAAAAAAAAAAAAAAAAGTAACTTACTGTGATTAGTTTTTTTTTTTTCTTTTTCTTTTTGAGACATCTGTTGTGGGCCTACTGTGTGCTGTGCAGACCATGGTGGGTAAAGCAGGCGTGAATTTTTGTGGAGCTTAGTATCGACTGAAAGAGAGTGGAATTGTTCGGGGAGTCATACAACTGTACCATTGAGTGAGTTCTAGGAAGGACAAACACAGGGTGCCTCAGGAACACCCAGCAAGAGGTCCCTGGTCTTAGATGTCAGGAAGGCTTTCCAGATTAGTTGTGTATCTAAGTTTGATGAAAGTATTACTGATTTCAACCAACAGAATGGGAAAAAATTTTTGCAATCTACCCATCTGACAAAGGGTTAATATCCAGAATATGCAAAGAACTAAAACAGATTTACAAGGAAAAAAAACAAGCCCATTCAAAAGTGGGCAAAGGATATGAACAGACACTTTACAAAAGAAGACATATATGAGGCCAACAAGCATATGAAAAAATGCTCACTGTAACTGGTCGTTAGAGAAATGCAAATCAAAACCACAGTGAGATACCGTCTCACACCAGTTAGAATGGCAATCATTAAAAAATCTGGAGACAACAGATGCTGGAGAGGATGTGGAGAAATAGAAATACTTTTACACTGTTGGTGGGAGTGTAAATTAGTTCAACCATTGTGGAAGACAGTGTGGCGATTCCTCAAGGACCTAGAAATAGAAATTCCATTTGACCCAGCAATCCCATTACTGGGTATGTATCCAAAGGATTATAAATCGTTCTATTATAAGGACACATGCGCATGTATGTTCATCGTAGCACTGTTTACAATAGCTAAGACTTGGAACGAACCCAAATGCCCATCGATGATAGACTGGACAGGGAAAATATGGCACATATACACCATGGAATACTATGCAGCCATAAAAAACAATGAGTTCATGTCGTTTGTAGGGACATGGATGAACCTGGAAACCATCATTCTCAGCAAACTGACACAAGAACACAAAATCAAACACCACATGTTCTCACTCCTAGGTGGATGTTGAACAATGAGAACACATGGACACAGGGAGAGGAGCGTCACACACTGGGGTCTGTCGGGGGCAAACTAGGGGAGGGACAGTGAGGGGTGGGGAGTTGGGGAGGGATAACATGGGTAGAAATGCCAGATACAGGTGATGGGGAGGAAGGCAGCAAACCACATTGCCATGTATGTACCTATGCAACAATCTTGCATGTTCTTCACATGTACCCCAAAACCTAAAACTAAAATAATAATAATAATAATTTGAAAATAAGCATTAATTTCCTAAAAAAAGTATTACTAATTTATTGAAATGAATTTTAAAAAGTGACAGATAATGGAATTATTTTCTTTTTGAGTAGTTTTTTATTTTTTGTTCTTTTTTGTTTTAGCATGTTGGGAATAAAGAAGAGATTAAGATACTAAAGAACCAGGACTAGAACTAAGAATAAAGAAGCGCTAAGAAATGAAAGTACCATGGCTAGTACTCACTTTTCTTCTCTAATCCCAGTGGCCTTTTGCTTGAGCTAAAGTGATAATGTAATTTAGTAGCCAAGAACGTGAACTCTGATGCCAGACTACCTGGGTTTGAATCTTATTCCATTTACTACCTGTGTAGTTTTGGAGAAGTTACTTCTCTGTGTCTCAGTAAAATACTTATAATACCCTCTTTATAGAGTTGAGAACTAGATAACTAATATGTATAAAAGTCTTGCAGCAGTATCTGGCACATAGTAACCTCTGTGTAAGTGTTATCTGCTGCTAATGTTGGTGTTTTGTTGTTTTTGATGGGTTTTTTTTTTTTTTCTTTTTTGAGACAGGGTCTTGCTCTGTCAGCCAAGGTGGAATGCAGTGGCACCATCATGTTCACTGCAGCCTCTACCTCCTGGGCTCAAGTGGTCCTCCTGCCTTAGCCTCAGGAGTAGCTGGGACTATAGGCAAGAACTACCACACCTGGCTGATTTTTATAATGGTGTGTTGGTGTTATTATAAACTCCAAATTTCTTTAAGGAACACTTTTCTTATCACTTCCTTGTTTTATTTTTTTAATCTCCTTTTATTTTTTTGTAGATGAGGGCTTAGAACATAGGTGCATTCATTTTATGTACTACCGAACATTTATTCTGTGCTAACTACTGTGCTGGGCCTGCAGATAAAACACTCTTGAGAACAACAACAAAAAAAGACCTGCTGAGTTTTAATGGAGGAGACAGATAATTACAAAACAACGTGATAAGTGTTGTAATAGATACACAGAGGAAGAGTTTGTAAGCACAGAAGAAAAAGTGACTGTGGCAGAGAGGAAGTGTGGTAGGGGAGGGCAAGGAATAGAGATTGAGGAAGTCTTTGCAGAGGATAGAAGTGACTCAGGCAAGGAGGGATAAAGGAGAGAAGGGCATTTTAGAGATAGGAACTAGACAAATCCAAGAGCATGATATAGTTTAGTATGGAGTAGGGTGATTGTGAGTATTTCTGCATGTGGATGGAGTGGTTGAAACAAGTAGCTTGAAGGGTTTTGGACCTTATACTGTAGACAGTAAGGAGCCACAGAGAATTTTAAAGTTATCAAATTTGTAATAAGGAAAACCCTCCCAAAATACTTCTTCCAGATAATCTTTATTTTATATTTTAATTAATTAACTTTGAGACAGAGTTTTGCTCTGTCACCCAGGCTGGAGTGCAGTGGCACAATCTTTGCCCACTGCAGCCTCCACCTCCTGGGTTCAAGCAATTCACCTGCCTCAGCCTCCCGAGTAGCTGGGACTACGGTTGTGCACCACAACCCCTGACTAATTTTTTTTATTTTTTTATTTTTAGTAGAGAGAGGGTTTCGTCATGTTAGCCAGGCTGGTCTTGAACTCTTGACCTCAGACGATCTGCTCATCGCAGCCTCCCAAAGTGTTGGAATTATCGGTGTGAGCCACCATGCCTGAGATAATCTTTATATAAACAAATCAATTGAGTCACTCTTCTTCCTAAAATATGTTGGTGACAACTCAGTGTCCATAGGAGATGTGTAGACTTTTTACACTGGGACAAAAGGCCCTTATATTGTGCTCCCACTTCAGGATTATCTCCATATCCCTGTGTACATGCATTGATCTTGCTGTCTCTCACTAATTTTGTTTCTCACAATTTACCCATTCTCTCAGTTGTCCATGTTGCTCAGTTCAGATGGCACTAGGAATTATTTGCTTCCTTTTTTCCCTCTGTTTAAAGCACCCTATACTAATTATGAGACTAGGTTTTTGGAATTAAAGCATTATTTAAGTACTGGCTTTTTTTTTTTACTTATGAGGGTAACAACTTACGCAAAATTTCAAGCTTTCTGAGACCTAATTGCTTAATCTATAAGTTGAAGATAATATCTACTTCACAGTGCTAATGAAGGATTAAATGAAATGTTCATGAAGCGCCCATCAGAGTATCCAGCATTTAATAAACACTTATTATGTAATAGGTATTATATTACATATCTCAAGAAAATTTATGTTGCTTTTGTAATTTATTTGGCTTCTATTAGACTGTGAGCTCCCTTACGGTAAAGAGTTTGTTGTCTTTTTAAAATATGTTTAGGTCTAACATGGTGCTTGATACCTAGTGGTTTTTCAGTAATATATATTGACTACTTGTTGGTCTTGTAGAGAGGATGACTTCATTGAGGAGAGATCAGCTAGGAAGTTATTGTAGTTCTTGGCCGGGCGCGGTGCTCATGCCTGTAATCCCAGCACTTTGGTAGGCCGAGGTGGGCAGATCACCTGAGGTCGGGAGTTCGAGACCAGCCTGACCAACATGGAGAAACCCCATCTCTACTAAAAATGCAAAATTAGCTGGGCATGGTGGTGCACCCCTGTAGTCCCAGCTACTCTGGAAGCTGAGACAGGAGAATCACTTAAACCCAGGAGGTGGTGGTTGCGGTGAGCCAAGATTGTTCCACTGCACTCCAGCCTGGGCAACAAGAGTGAAACTCCGTCTCAGAAAAAAAAAGAAAGTTATTGTAGTTCTTAAAATCGTTGCTTATTGGAATCATTTGGAATTCTTTAAAACAAACCAGATTTTTGAGTTTCTCAATTGAATCAGAATTTCTGGACCTCTGGTCTTCGGTCTAGGGGGTAATGAAAGCTTGAATTCAGGCAGCGGTTTTGGGGATAGAGAATAAACTGATTTTCAAGAAGAGGGATAGAATTGATATAACTTATTGACTTGTGAGTAGTTTGGGTAGCTGTGTGGTGGAATAGACTAAGGTTTAGGGTAGAGGAGGAGGAAAAGGTTGGGGAAGAAGATAAATGTGAACGAGAGGTCTGGACTTCCCAGTGATGTTAGGTAGGCAGGAGGAAATACAGGTCCAGCACTTAGGAGACAAGTGAAGGCGGGTGTTAGGTATGTGTAAATGTTGGAAGAGAAGTTGAGTCAAATAAGGACTGAGAAGTGCCTACTGAATACGACGATTGGGTCATGCCTACTTCAGTTTCAAGAGAGTCATAGTGCGAAATGAATGACTAGGAAGTAAGGGAATAGAAACAGGGAGTACAGACTACAAGGAAAGTATTGAAATATTAAATGCATTAATATAATCTGTCATTCTTAGACCATCTTCTAATAACTTTCTTTTTTTTTCTTTTTCTTTGTTTTTTTTTTTGAGACAGTCTCACTTTGTCGTTCAGGCTGGAGTGCAGTGGCGCAATCTCGGCTCACTGCAACCTTCGCGTCCCGGGTTCAAGTGATTCTCCTGCCTCAGCCTCCAGAGTAGCTGGGACTATAGGCACATCACCACACCCAGCTAATTTTTGTATATTTGGTAGAGACGGGGTTTCACCACGTTGGCCAGGATGGTCTTGATTTCCTGACCTCATGATCCACCTGCCTTGACCTCCCAAAGTGCTGGAGTTAGAGGTATGAGCCACCGTGCCTGGCCAATAATTTTATTTTCAAGGATACAGATCTCACATTAGTTTAAGTTGAAAGGGGGATTTATTGTAAGGTTTCATAGTGATTCAAGGTCTGGAATTACTGTATAGCTAGTTGGGTCTCTGGAGAGTAGGATCTAGAATGTGTCAGGGACAGAGGCAGCTCTTTTCTCTGTTTCACACTCTTTGATGGACCACTGGCTTCTTGTCTCCACTTCTCTGTACCTATTCCTCTTCTTGCTTCTGCTTACTAAGTATGGTCAGCATTTCAATGGCCATC
>PVKP010055216.1:0-11116 GCA_004027715.1 Plecturocebus donacophilus
TGCTGAGTGGGTAGAGAAGTGAATGTCACCTGGCTTGGCACTCAACCAACCAGGTTCAGAGACTCAAGAGCTGGTCAAGGGAGCTGACAGCACACCTGATGGACTCATAACCCCACCTTAGTGCTAACTGTCCTTTATCTCAGCTACGCATATATGTCTAGAAAAAATTATACTGGCCTTAGACATTTTGCAGAGATTGAGGATAACTGAGCCACATTCATGATAGCGAGCTAGCACCATAGCCTTTGCTGTTGTGGGGATGACAAGGTAATCTAGTGCCTACCTGTGCCTTTGGGTTTCCAGTTCAATTCTTTCTGTAAGGCCCATGAGCATCACTCATCCTGTTCTTTCAAGAGGATCGCTAACTCCTTGATGTTTGTTTGTTTGTTTGTTTTTTGAGATGTCTTGCTCTGTCACCCAGGATGGAGTGCAGTGGTATGATTTTGGCTCACTGCAACCTCCGTCTCCTGGGTTCAAGTGATTCTCCCGTCTCAGCCTCCCGAGTAGCTGGAATTACAGGCGCACACTGCCACACCCAGCTAATTTTTGTATTTTCAGTAGAGATGGGGTTTTGCCATATTGGCCAGGTTGGTCTTAAACTCCTGACCTCTGGTGATCTGCCCGCCTCAGTTTCCCAAAGTGCTGGGATTACAGGCGTGAGCTGCCACGTGCTGCTGCACTATCTCCTTTTTTGACATGAGTATCCTTACAACCAGCCCCTATCATTTGAGGTAATTTCAATCTATTTTTCAAGCAACTAAGAATCTAAGAGAGCTTTTGCTTTAAAATTATTAACAATATCCTGTAGTTGTATACTTCTCTATTGCTTCTAAAATATGCATTTTCTTGCTTTATTTTACCTATATATGTATTTGCTGAGTGGAAAATGTGGTTGTTAATTGTGTGGACTTTGGCATCAAGCAGATCTTGTTTTGAATCCTAGCTTCATTACATCTTATCCTCCCAAATAGCAAATTTCTTCTATTGTGATTTCATTGTCATCAATGTAAAGAAATTGACTCTCTTATTGTTCAACTGCTTTATTACAAGGACCCCTCTCCTTGTATGAAATGTAAACTTCTTGTTTAGACATCAGGATTCAGGAACATGTTTCAGCTAAGTATGACACATCCTAAAGGATGGCTAGTGTAGGAAAGAGTGATTTTTCCTGTATTGTACTGTTGTCAATCACTTTAGATGTATCTGAACTATCACAGACTCCCTAAGCGTTCCTAGCTAATGCTCAGACTTGTTCTCAAACAGCTAATTTGGGCTGGGCATGGTGGCTCACACCTGTAATCTCAGCACTTTGGGAGGCCGAGGCGGGTGGATCTTGAGGTCAGGAGTTCGAGACCAGCCTGGCTAACATGGTGAAACCCCATCTCAACTAAAAATAAAATAAAATAGCCAGGCATGGTGGTACACGCCTGTAATCCCAGGTACTCAAGAGGCTGAGGCAGGAGAATCGCTTGAACCCGGGGAGGTGGAGGTTGCAGTGAGCCGAGATCATGCCATTGCAGTCCAGCTTGGGTGACAGGGTAGATTTCAGCCTGGAAATGCAGTCCAGTAGGTTTCAGCCTCATTTTCCCCAGCTCCTATTTAAGATGGAGTTGCTCTGGTTCACACGTCTCTGACAATCACATCTTCCAAGCCCAATTATATTACAGGTGTGAGCCACTGCGCCCAGCCCCTGCTTTCAAAAAGTATATAATTTCCTGTAACGTGATGGTTAATACTGAGTGTCAGCTTGATTGGATTGAAGGATACAAAGCATTGATCCTGGGTGTGTCTGTGAGGATGTTGCCAAAGGAGATTAACATTTGAGTCAGTGGGCTGGGAAAGGCAGATCCAACCTCAATCTGGGTGGGCACAGCCTAAGCAGCTGCCAGCTAGCATATAAAGCAGGCAGAAAAATGTGAAAAGGTGAGACTGGCCTAGTCTCCCAGCCTACATCTATCTCTCCTAATAGAATATATATACACTATTAGTGCTGTTCCTCTACAGAACCCTAACTAATACAGGAGGACAGGGCTAACCTTCATGCCATTATATGAAGGTGAGGACTAAACTCTGATTTTTATCTTGCCCAAATTCCTATCTAAGGGGTCTGGGGAGTCATGCCTTACAAATCATAAATTCTCATCAGATGGGTTTTATTTAACCCTAATTGTGACTTACTTTCCAACCTGACTGGCATAACATTGTGAGACAAGAAAGAAAATCAAAATATTTTACCCCAAAACATGTTTCTTTTCCATATTTTGAAATGGTCATACAAAGCTGTTCTTTGTGGCAGAAAATTTGCATCTGTCAAGAATCTCTGTTAACATAGCTAGATCTTTTTCTTCCAGACCCTCCCAATCCTAAAAAGATGAACTAAGATCTGAACAGGAAACATTTGTCATCTATTGTCTTTAAGGGCAGCCACTATAAGACTTTGAAAGAACTTTGGCCTCTACCATCTTTTATCTTAACCTTTTATCTGAACATTCCCTTTCTATCAATCCCAGGTCTTTAGAAAACTCAACCAATTGTCAACCAGAAAGTGTTTAAATTGTTTAAATTCATCTATAAGCCTGGAAGCACCTGCCCCCTCCTTTTAGTTGTCCTGCCTTTCAGGATCCAACCAATATGTATTTCTTAAATGTATTTGATTGATGTCTGGTGCCTCTCTAAAATGTATGAAACCAAGTTGCACCCTGACTACCTTGGGCACATGTTCTCCGGACCTCCTGAGGGCTATATCACAGGTCATGGCCACTCATATTTGGCTCAGGATCTCTTCAAATATTTTACAGAGTTTGACTCTTTTTGTTGACAAAGGGAAAGAGCTATCTCTATCTATGTATACACAGAGCTTATGTAGATCTTGTTTTGAATCCCAGCTTCATTACGTCTTGTCCTCGAAAATAGCAAATTCCTTCTATTGTGGTTTTGTTATCATCAATATAAAGAAATAGACTGCAGCCTTGAACTGGCTGAGATTACTTTAGATGGCCTCAGGTGATCCATCCACCAGGCTGGATCTAGGTTGTTATAAGTAGAATTTTCAATGCTGCCAAAGAAGTAGCACTCGAATGTAAATTTCCTCAGCAAGGCAATTTACTTCTATAGGAGGATATGGCTCACAGATGGAAGAAAGGCAAGCACACACCTGGACAAGGAGGGGAAGAGGTACTTGTGCCCTGAATGAGGTCGCCCCCACTGCTGTGTCATTCCCCTATTGGCTAGTGTCAGATTGCACAGCCTAGTCTAATTTCGACTGGCTATTTTAAAGGGAGCAGGGATATGAGCTGGAGTGATGGGTAGCTTGGCGGGAAGGATGGTTACGGGCAGGTCAGAGCAGATAAGCAGGGGTCAAAGCAGGTGACTGGAGCAGGTGACCAGGATGAGTCAGGTTGGGGCAGAGGACCAGGCAAACAGATGTAAACTACTGATTAGAACTGGTGGAAAAGGTTGTTTACTGAAACTACAAGGAAGTTAAACTTTAAAATAGAGAAAGAATAAGAGAGCTGAACATACTGATTCTTTGAAGAGAAACTTGGGGTTCAGTCTATCTAACAAGGAGTTCAAGGTGGCAGTGAGCTATAATCTCACCACTGCACTTCAGCCTGGATGGCAGAGATCCTGCCTCAATAATAATAATACATTTTTAGAAAAATGCAAGAAAGGCAAAATGAGGGACTTTTTCAAATATCTTCTGAACCCTCATAACTACCCTAGAAGATAGCATTATTCCTCTTTTACAAGTAAGAAAACTAAGGCTTCTAGAGCTTAAATGACTTGCCCAAGATCACTCAGATAAAAAGTGGGAGTTGCACAATCAACTCCTTTAATTTCAGAGCTGAAAAACCTGCCAGCATAGCAGAGTGCTGTGACTTATCAGGAACAGGTGAGATCAGTGATTATGATGGCCCTGGGAGAAGGGGTGTACGTGAGTTCACTTTTTAAAAAGTAGTCAGTAAAGAGACTAGGTCACAATGTTGTATTTACCAGCATCTAAGATAGTGCTTCCCCATTGCCCACGTGGCAGAAAGCTCTTCCCCTGCTCTGCCCCCAGGACCCATCCTCTCCCTGCAACATCTGTGGGGATTTCTCAAGGACATGGTTGCAGGGATAAATTGCAACAGCTGTTGCTTTTTAAGGGTGCAAATCAATCTGATTAACCCAAGTTCCTGAGGGAGACTGACTACATGAGGATAAAAGGGGAGGACGTTAACGCTGGTGGTTCTTTTTTGGCCTTTTCTCTTTCCGAAGAGGAGGAGTAGCTGCCATGTGGGTACAGAGTATGTCATGAGGACGTTTTTTAGCGAATCCATGAGTTGACATGTAAAAGCTGACCTGGGATTAAAAGGTAAGTCAGTTGGGCATCCTTATAAGAACAAACCTTTCTGGCCAAAAGGCCAGGCTGTCAAACTCCCGCTGTTGCAATTCATGCTCTAGAATGACAGAGTCACCACATGAGTGTGACCTGGTGTCTGAGAATGGGAATTAATCTAATTCATCTCCTGTTTCTTTGGAGATGGTTTGGCTCTGTAGTAGACAGAATATGGCCTTTGAAGCCAGACAGACCTGTGTTGAAATTCTAGCTCTGTGGCTCCTGAAAATCTACCTAATTTCTCTACTGCTCAGTTTCCCCATTCGTTGAATGAGGATCGTAATACTTACCGTGCAGGGTTACTGTGGTTATCAAATAAGATGAAGTAAAAGGGCCAGGCATGGTGGCTCACGCCTGTAATCCCAACATTTTGGAAGGCCGAGGAGGGCAGATTTCTTGAGCTTAGGAGTTTGAGGCCAGCCCAAGCAACCTGATGAAACCCCATCGATACAAAAACTACAGTAATCCGGGCATGGTGGGCTGCACCTGTAGTCCCAGCTGAGGGTGCACTGAACTGAGGCTGCTCCGCTGCACTCTAGCCTGCATGACAGAGCCAGACCCTATCACACACAAAAAGGGACAAAGTAAAAGGACACCTCAAGGTGACTGCAGTAAACGGATGGCTGCTATCTGTGTTACCAAAATCAAGCCTCCAGTCTCTATGCCATGTGCATATCCGGACAAGCAGCTTGGTTCCAACTGCAGCCTTGTTTGTGTCCCTTTCCTGCCCTTTAGAAGGTAACTGTTTCAGGAAGAAAGCTCTGCACGTGTCAGCGATGCCAAACAGCCCTGTGGGGAAAGGGCTCCAGCTGGAGTGGCGCCTTTACAGGGAAACCAGCATGGGGCAGGGCTGCTGTGCAACCTGGGGAGATTCAGTTCACCTCTCTGGGCCTCCAGGTTTTCAGTGTTATCTGGGGATAATGATAGCTGCCCACTGCATGATTAGAATAATCACATTCATACTATATAAACAACCGACAAGGACTTTACTCTTACCTGCCCACTCCTTGCAATAGGGATTTGAAGAAATATCTGCCTCTTGACCTGGGTGGGTGTGGATGAAGGCCAGACTGTAGGGAGAACCCACTGAGGGTAACACAGTGAATGTCCTCTGCAAATGGTGCCATGCTGGACCTACCCAGAGCATTCCTGACCCCTGAAGAATATGTGCCAGCACTTGTGTTTTTCATTCACAGGTGCAGTAACCCTAAATTCCTCAAATCCCCTAAGTGCAAGGCCATGGCTCAGAAAAGCCCTGTGGACAACACCATTAATCTCCCCTACAAGGACTTGACCTCCGAGGTGAAAAGGCGCAGAGTCATCATGACCACCAGGTACCCAAAATCTTTCCTGTGGATTGATTGTGGGGTTGGGATGGAGCATAACACTGAGCCCCGGCAAGTACCTGAAAGTGTAGCTGGCACTGGTCTATTTACATGTATTCAGTTGCTGCTGCAAGACGCATTTCTCAGAAGAGGAAACTGCTTTGTCATCCGTTGTGGAAAACAGACTTTTCTCACATGGCCCTTCAAGGGGCGATGACACCCATTTGTGTGTGTTTACTGCCTGGGTGATGGTGGGATAAACTTCACATTGGTGGCTTTTTTTTTTTTTTCTATAAGGTTTTTTATTAATTATACGTTGGAGCGCCGAAATTCTAGGACAGGCTATCACAAATGAAGTGAGTCATTGGATTGGTTGATTTCTTAAGTTCATGGTTGATGTAAACAATTTATGGTTCTGATGGGAAAGAAAGGTCTATTGTGACCTTATAACTGAATGTTGGTGATGGTTTCAGGTCTCAGTCTTGCATAATTGTTTAGGTGGTTATTCTGGTTCTCACTTTCAAGTGTATCTTCAGAGAATTTTAAACTTTTCACTTTTATTCCAGTTACTCTGATTTCTTTTCATCTTGACTACTGTAGTGACAAAACAGATCTCACTGCTTTTTGAATTTTCTCATGGTTAACTTACACTCAAAAACCAGAGCTATCTTTTAAAATACAAATTTGAATTTGTTTTCTGCCAAACACCCTTCATGTCTCTTTATATATAAAATAAAGCCCCATGCACTGAATCTAGCATTCAGCCTCTTAGAGTATAATCTCAGCCCCAAATCCTAGTCCTTATCGATGTCCCTCCCCATTTCCCTTTCTTTGTATTCAGTCCATAAGGGAAGGCCTCCCACATTTTCCCTGTAGTGATCAACCTGCTCCAAAACCCTATAGCACCTTATGTCTCGATACAGAGTTTTTACATGTTTGCCTCTTATTGAGGTTTGTATTTCTTAAGAACAAAAACTCTTACTCAACTTCATAGCTCCCTGTTCCCCATGATACTGAATAGGGCACAAATACAGCTAAATTTTAAATAATTCAGTATAAATCAGGCTAAATATCTAATAATATATTTTCTAGAGTTTTCAGAAGATGGACATAAAAATATGTGAAGACAATATATCTCCTATTTTAGAAATCTTTGAGCGCAGCTTGAGATTTTTTTTTATTTATTGCATTTTAGGTTTTGGGGTACATGTGAAGAATGCAATATTGTTGCATAGGTACACACGTGGCAGTGTGATTTGTTGCCTTCCGCCCCTTCACCTATATGGTGGCTCTTAATAGAGGGTGAGGAGTGGGGTTCACTTTGTTTTGTTTTTGTTTTTTTGAGACGGAGTCTCACTCTGTCACCCAGGCTGGAGTTTAGTGGCACAATCACAGCTTCAGTCTCAACCTCCTGGGGCTTAAGCAATCCTCCCACCTCACTCTCCCGAGTAGCTGGGACTACAGCCATGTACCACCCTGTCTGGTTAGTTTTTTGTATTTTTAATAGAAACAGGTTTTGCCATGTTGCCCAGGCGGGTCTCAAACTCCTGGGCTCAAGTGACCCACCTGCCTCAGCCTCCCAAAGTGCTGGGATTACAGACCAGAGCCACTGTACCTGCCCAAGCTGACACCTCTAGCTTGAGCTCTTTGTGGGGTATATTATGAGATTAAAAATAATCTTACTAAATCTGATTAAGAAGTTGGTCAAAAAATCAAAATTATTGATTCAAAATAGAAAATACAGACTTCCATATAATATTGTTTACAATGCCCTTTGATCTTAGACTTTATTAGGATGTAAGATATTAGCAGATTGATAGGAATTAGATACTGTTTCTCAGTTACCATACATGAGAATGTTAAATCTTTGCTGTTAGCGGTGCACGGCCGATTTGACACCACGGGTTTAGACCATGAGAGTGGCCATCGTCTGCAGGAAGCTGTGCTGCCTGTGCTCTGAAGTCCATCCAAGAAAAAGGAGATGGCATAATTCTGGGCCTGTCCTAGCCACCAAACAATTCCCTTGCCATTATCCCACATCCTCGCAGCAACATTAGGGATCAGCTTTGATTGGGAGACGGCAGCAGTGAACTTGTGGCCAGATTAAAATTTAAATTTGGATTCCAGTTCTGCCTTTTACGGTCACATGATCCGGGTAAATCACCTTCTGTCTCAGCTTCCTCAGCTCAAAGGTTTAATGTGGGGTATGGCTGAGATTCTACATGTGGTTAATTTCTAGGTAATTTCCAGTCGCTGGAACATAGTAAGTGTTCAGGAAACGCTTAAATCTGAACCTGTAAACACTTGACAGGCTAGTCCTATGCCCTTGAAGCCAGGGTTTGCCCAGCCCTGAGGAGGATGGGAAGACCCTGGTATGCCTCAGCAGAAGGGGAGGTGAACCCTGCAGCCTGCGGATGGGGGGGATGTTAGGCCAAAGAGAGCTGTAAAGTGAACCTGAGGCTGAACTGGCCCTGCGAATAGCTGGAATGCAAATGAAACATTTAGACGCAGCCTGCCCCATGCTGAAATGTACAGAGAGCTGCCCATTTGATGGGTAGAACTCCTGCTCTAATCCTAAGAGAGCTTAGAGGATGGGGGTGGAGGAGCGAGGGAGTAGACTCCAACTCTGTCCTTCCCAGGGCACCAACGGAGATAGCTAAGCTCACTCTGAGAAGAGCTGACTGACAAAGTGTACGTAGAGTATATCTCATATCTGCAAAGTGAGTGTGGGTGGAGGAGCTTGGAAGGGAGTCCTCCAAAATGTTAACTGTTCTCTGTAGATGCTGGCATCTGGGATGTTTCTTTTGCACCCTCTTTTTTGTTGTTTTGAGACAGGGTCGCACTCACCCAGGCTGGAGTGCAGTGGTGCAATCACAGCTCACCGTAACCTCGGTCTCCCGGGCTCAAGCAATCCTCCCACCCCGGCCTCCCGAATAGCTGGGACCACAGGCACATGCCACCACGCCCAGCTAATTTTTAGTATTTTTTTTGTAGAGACAGGGTCTCCCTATGTTGTCCAGGTTGGTCTTGAACCCCTGGGCTCAAGTGATCCTCCCACCTCAGTCTCACAAAGTGCTGGCAATACCCAAGCTAATTGATGGGTGGAACTCCTGCTCTAATCCTGAGAGTCTGTTCTATTTTTTAAAAAAGCTTATCTTTATTCAAATGACATTCAACATCCCTTTCTTTCTAGAAAAGAGATAATCACCCAGAAAAGTGATGAAGCTAAGATGCTCTCCCACTTGGATTGGGAACAAGCCCCCCCCCATCGCAGGACCCAGCTCAGAGTACCTCCTGCCCCACCTCCTTCTCCAGCTGAGGATCCCACGGACTCTTAAGATAAAAACCTGAAGTTATTTTGAAATGAATTCTTACACAGAGCTCCAGAAAACAGTTTCAGTGGTGTTCTTGAGGTTTGTCTTAGAAGACTCTTGAAAATCTTTGTTCTTTCCTATTTTTCTTCATCACCTGGAATTACCGTACAGCATGGTTTACCCTTGTGAATATACTTAGTCATTTTTGAATTTTTCAAACCAAGTCTCTGATACAATATGCATAGACTTTGATCTTTAATTTATGTCATGTTATAGAACTATTGCTGTAGTCAGTTATATTTAAATTAATAAAGAACTATCAGGCCTTGTTGTTTATTACTAAATCTGAATCCGTGAAAAGGCCAGGGCTTTAAAGTCCAGAATTTAAAGATCTCAGGTCGTGGGAACTCCAAGGTAGCTGGATTTTCAAAATGCAACCCGAGACACTACAGTTGTGTGGCCCTGTAACTAACTAGCTTAATGGAGCTGCATTTCCATGCCATGTGCTGGGGCTAGGGCGGTAGAATTTTATGTTTATTGACAATATTTTTAAAGTTTGCTTCTGGGAGATTTCAAGTGATTTTCAAACTCTGTAACGGAAAACTCTACCCTGAAAAGTAGCTAAGTGCAGAGTGGTTCTGCTGGGAAGAAGTCTATTGCTTGAGTCCCCTCCAAGCTCCTTGACCTCAGTGCAACTCTAAGGACTCCCAGAGCTCTTCTGAATTGTTTGAAGGCATCAAAAATGTGATAATTCTGGCATACATCCACATATAAGAAAGACCCCTACATGCCATCCTTTATTTCATCTGCTTCTTCCTAGGGTCTTTGTAGGTATTCTCTCTCCAGGCCTGCCCTTATAAATGTGCTCTGGCTCCCCTATGAAAAAGTGAGCTTAGCTTCTGTACCCCATTGTGGGGTTGGGGTGATCGCTTTGTGATCTCCCCTACCCCTGACCCCAAGTATTTAATGAAACCAGTGTGCCTTTGTTAAAAATAAAAAGTGCTCCAGTTCTTCTACTCCCAGAGTAGTGGGCTGTGCCATTGGTGTGGAAGTCAGGCTCCTTACCTGTGGCCTTCAGCAGTGTGAGGCAGGGAAGGAGCGTGCACTGAGTGTCTGTCATTGCTAGCTGGATGCTAGACATACAAGCTTTGTCTCCTCAGTCTGGGGAGGAAATGGGTCCGTACTGTCCAATAGGACAACCACTAGCCACTTGTGACTACTTCAATTTAAATTCATCACAATCAAATCAATTCAGTTCTTCAGTCATACTAGTAGCATTTCAAGTGCTTAGTAGCTTTGTGCAGCCAGTGGCTACCCTATAGGATGTTGCAGATATAGGATGTGATTGCCATTAAAGAGAGTTCTATACAGCCAGGCGTGGGGTGGCTCACCTCTGTAATCCCAGCACTCTGGGAAGCAGAGGTGGGTGGATCACCTGAAATCAGGAGTTCAAGACTAGCCTGGCCAACATGGTGAAAGCATGTCTCTACCAAAAATACAAAAATTAACTGGGTGTGGTGGCACGTGCCTGTAATCCAAGCTACCAGAGGTTGAGGCAGGAGAATCGCTTGAACTCGGAAGGTGGAGGTTGTGGTGAGCCGAGATTGTACTACTGTGCTTCAGCCTAGGCAACAGAGCGAGACTGTCTTGAAAAAAAAAAGTTCTATTAAACAGTGATGGGGCAGAGGTTAACATGTCCAAGGGCACATAGCCAGTTAGAATTAGAATCAAGGAGACGTCAGGATAGGAAAGACTAATTCTTGTGTTAGTTTTATTTCCATTTGGTTTCTGAACACATTCTAGGATGTTCTCTCTTCATTTGTTCAACAAATATTGCTTACCTACTATGTGAGCGAGGCACTGTTCTAGGTATATGTCATTGTGCAAAACAATCAATCCCTGCCCCATGGAGTTTACATTCCAATGGAGAAAGATTAATAAAAAACATACACAATGTAAGGCCAGGTGCAGTGACTTACACCTCTAGTCCCAGCACTTTGGGAGGCCAAGGTGGGCAGATTGCTTGAGCTCAGTTTGAGACCAGCCTGGACAACGTAGCAACCTCACATCTACAAAAACATACCAAAAAAAAAAAAAAA